>JACEFZ010008440.1:52500-202500 GCA_014155875.1 Cepaea nemoralis
ACTCAGTGGTTTTCCTTCAGCTTCCCCATCCACATTTGGGATTCCTAAGCTGAAATATACTGATCAATAAAAAGATGTCAGTTACAACGAGAAAAAGAGTGTTGAAGTGTTAATAGAACCTGTACTTTTGTATTGATGTGAAGCGTGGACAATGAGTAGACAAACTGACAAACTTCTAGTAGCTGTGGAAATGTTGTTTATGAGGAAAATTCTACGAATACCATGGACGGACAGAAAAACCAATGAGCAAGTCCTACAAGAAGCAAATGAAAACAGTAAACTGATTTGAGGAATTAAACGTAGACAGTCTACATGTTTTGGGATACTTCTTCTTCTTCTTCTTCTTCTTCTTCTTCTTCTTCTTCTTCTTCTTCTTCTTCTTCTGGATTGTTTTTTTTTCCAGATATAGTTGCGGTGTATTGTTATGCACCCGTGGGCCTAGACCCCTAGGCCAACACATACGACTTTTGCGTGCGTTTTTGACCAGGTTAGAATTTCTGGGGGACTCTCACTATCGTGGTGCCGTCCACACCCCAACTGGTCAAGTTAGAATGGTCGAATACTTCACGATCAACCCTCAAGGGAAGGCAGGGACAGTCCATGGGCATTATCCGCCATCCAGGGTGGCTTCCATAGTTGCAGAGCCGACACATAGCACTCTGGTTCTGGGCTCACCGAGGGAATCGCCACGTTCTGCTCATGGCTGCTTTAATTCCTCACTTCAGTGTATTGGGCCTTTCGTTTGCTACGTGCCGCTCCCCGCATAAACCAAAAACAGTCGGACTGCGACGGTATTCATTCAGCGAGCTTTCGATTCGAACATGTGCTAGTCGCTGTGCCCGGAAAACAAAATAGTTAGAGCTGTTCCGGACACGACGGACATTCGGAAAACTAGCTAGTCATAGTTGTTCCGGAAACGAAGTACATTCGGAAGACTAGATAGTCAGAGCTGTTCCAAGCACGAGGGACAATCGGAAAACTAGCTAGTCAGGGCTGTTCCGGACGCGAAGGACATTCGGAAGACTAGTTAGTCAGAGCTGTTCCGAGCACGAAGGACATTTCACTCGGACGTTTATGCGTTGTCCCTGATTTATTTGCGCCCTTAGACCAGCATATCCGACTTCAGCGGGCGTTTTTACGGGTTTGCCTTCCCAGAGTTTCGAGGGACGTTAGACTCTTACTGCTGTGGTGTCGCCCACATCTCAGCTGGTCAAGGTAGAACGGTCAAAGACATCACGGTCAACCCTCAAGGGAAGGCAGGGCAGATTATGGGCATTCCCCGCTATCCAAGGAGGCTTCCATAATTGCAGAGCCGGCACATAATGCTCTGAGACTGGGCTCGCCCGAGGAATCACCTCTTCCTGCGCATGGCTGCTTTAATTCCTCACTTCCATTTATTGGGCATTTCGTTTGCTCGCTCCGCACACAAACCAGGGACGTTCAGTCATGCGGACGACATCCACACATCAAGCTTTCGCTTCGGACTTCCACGTAATGTATTCACTAGCCAAGTGTTCCATTTCGTGTTTTTGAGACATTTTTCCACCTTTGACTACGCTCATTCTATGAGTATAGATACAGACTTTCATCGTAACCATTTCGTGCGACTTTAGTACCCGCTCACGAGGTAGACTACATGTGCTGCCGGCTCAGAACCTTACCTCCGTACGACAGTGAGCGAGTAACGGCCAGGCCCTCTCATTCGGGGATCCCTCATATCCCCCAGCTGAGAGCCTTTGAGCAAGTATCTGAACTAAGCATGTTGCGTGCTCAGCATCTCACCTCCGTTTTGCAGCAGGTGCGTATCGGCCCTGCTCTGACATCCAAGGGTTTATGGCTTTGAAGCGTCCAGCCATATCCCTCAGCTGGGAGCCTTAGAGTATGTGTCCGGACCAAGAATTAGTGGCTTCGTGCGCCTGATTTGACCTTTCGACCGCTATCCTCAGTCTACCTGCAGAGCAGCAGGTTGTGTCTCTCTTAGTCTGGTCCCTATCTCACTTAGTCTGGTCCCTATCTCAAGGCCTGTCCGACATGTAGTTGTGCTTCCGTCGACAGGGCTCTTAAGGTCATTGGGACACGCAAGCCCCTCTACCACGTGAAGGTGGAGACACATCAGAGGGGCCCGCTGATTCTACCAAGCCCTTGGCTGTGGTTTTGCAAATAGTAGATAGGGACCGTGAGAATCTCGTTAATCTATCTATGCGCGTCACTAATTAGATGACGAGGCATTTGGTTTTTGGATACACTATGGGAAGAAATCAACTAGAAAATTTAGTGACAACTGGCAAGATTGAGGAGAAAAACGATTAACCAGCCATTACTCTCTTTGGAAAACAATTATAGTCCATTCACATTTGTTTGCCTCCATATAAAAATCCATATCTCGGTAACCAACCGAGGGAACATGATGAGATTTAGCATATAACCTTATCATTATGTCCACCCAACAAAACATTTTTTTGTTCTGGAGATTATACAGCAGATTTTAATGTTTGTTTATTTCCGGTATATAATTTACCGGTCAGAGATGAAGTCTATATTATGAAATGTATTATATCTTCACACGGAAACATCAGCTTTCAATAGTGGAATTTTCTCGTGCAAAACGAGAATGACCTTATGGCAAGAACCTCGCACAGATGGGAGTGATCAGGGGTATAGTCTATAATATGGGTGCTTTCATGAAACGTTATTATTTTATAAATCTTACCATTTATCGCTAACATTTGAATGTGTGAATATTGTTGAATGGAATTGGATGTGACATTTTGTACACTTCAAAGCATCGCTATGAAGATGTACACATATTATTGTCAAGAAGCTGATCGCATGAAACTGTTTCATACTATTACAAATCCCGAGAAAGAACAGTGCATGCATTGCGTTTGAGTAAACGGTAATTTCGTCGATGGGTGCAAGAATCTGGAATGAAACCACCAAGCAATAAGCAAATGGTACTTAGAAAAGCAATTGTAGACAGCTTTGACAAGGATGTCATAAGGCGAGCTATTATAAAAATGGATGCCAAAGAAACAGTAACTGTTATAAAACTTAGGGTTTGGTTGAGAACGAACAATGACATAGAGCTATCCAAAACAACTTTGTGAAAAATTATAAGTACATTAGGCTTCACTTTTAGAAAGTACAAGGGAGGTAGAAATATCAATTGCGAGCAATCGCATTTAGGAGCCATGAGAAGTAGTTACCTACGTGAAATAAGGGAAATGCTCAAAGAAAATTATTACACAGTTTATTTAGAAGAAACCTGGATCTATGCGCACCACACAAGTGAAAAGTAATGGCAATCAGTATGTAGGGTGGTAAATATAATAAATTAGAATAAGGACAGGTTTCGCTAGGGGTATTCAGTATGAATGGGGTCTAAAACCCAAACACGCCCTCTATAGGAATTAATATATTGGCTCGTAACCCCCAAGTATTGAACAAGGCAGAAAAGGGTGCAAGTTCAACACTAACATAGAAGAAATGTTTCCCATAGAAGGCTGGGAGATCCGGGAAGTTCTACCACAGACACCCGAGTACTAATCACTCTACCCAGAGGGTGTGTCTATGTGTAAGTGCCCCGCCCCACATTTAATCTCCCACATATATATATAAACAATGACAAGTATCCACTGTCATGCACATCCACAGTATTATACAACAGAGGGACAACAACCAATGTTAGACGCAACAACTGGATTACATGACAGAGGAAAACAGCCATTGTTAGACAAAAACAGTACACTAACTCACTGTATCACATAACAGTAACAATAACTGGACTATAAACATCAGTTTTGGAACACCAGGTTAACAATGAAGTAACTTCAAGGCTTGGTTAAACCAAACAAACAAACAATTGTATTGTGGAAACATTTGGGTTCTGGAAAACCCTGTTGGCTACAATATGGAGACATGGACATGAAAAATCATCATATTTCAGGCAATGCACACAAAGTATACAACCAAAACAGAAGTCCCCAACATTATTTCCCCAAAAAAGGTTCACATCAAATACATGTGTCAAACACAAAACAAAGTAAATAATCCATACAAAGAAATAGATAAAGAAAATCTATCTAATCTGTCTCTAGAAATATCCTAGGGGTCTGATGATGACTCCCTCTCCTTCAATATCCACTAGAAAAAGTCTGGCCATAATCACACTCTCTATAATCCAGGAAAATAGCTGCTTTGCATATATCCACCTATTCAGAAAATTGGGGATTGCACACACACACACACACAGAACTTTCACTTCTGGATCATATATCCATCGCGAAAAACATGTAGGAGTAATCCATATGAATCCAATGTGGATATACTGTAATCTCTCAAGTCACAGTTGCTAAGTCACTGGGCTAGGAGCGTTCCAGGGTGATATAACAGACATGTATAAATAAGTCTGAAGCATTCTGGCGTGGCATGACACACAGGAGTCCATGTGATTGATTCGATAAGGATCAGGCACAAACACTTTCAGTATCTCTTTGGATGAGGAGTGACATCACATAATCCACTAGAATTTCCTGACAGAACTAACTTGAATTGGGCATGAATATTCCAGCCCCTTTCTCTGGGTTAAGATGTAGGTTATTCTTTCTTCAGTTGAATATACGACTTGATTGACGGGAGTTGGTAATGTGCTTGATTATCCATGTCTGGGATATGATGGATGAGAAGATTCAAAGGAAGCTGGGAGTTCACAAAATCAGTTGGTAAATCCATACTGGTAAATGATGGTGAATTCAAGACTATCCATGAGCCTCTGGAATATGACAGTTGAACGTGGAATTAGGCGGTGACTTTTAGAAGAGGTTATACTCTGTATCCATCTAGGCCAGGCATGCCTCATGTCTTTGCAGACATTGAAAAGCTTAACACCGTCTGTAAGTTCCCAGAGGTAGGGAATCCACTTCCGCATATTCAAAATCCGTTACGTATCCAGGCATTGACATTCAGGTTCAGGGTGAGTAGCAGTAACCAGCACTCTTTGTATAATATTAGAGGAGGCTGATATCCCAGTTTCCTGCCTCTAAATCCAAACAAATTGACACCAAGCATGGTGACTAGTGCCAATACTCCACCGCCATCTCTAGCGCCTATGTAGAGTGAAGAAGAACAGGGTCGATATAGATTAGTAATACAACCCAAACATTGATAATTGTATAATAATCAAATCTACATTCTTATAACAATGTATCATAACAAAACATACATTCTGATAACAATGGATCATAATAAACCATACATTCTGATACCAATGTATCATAATTAAAATTAGAGGGAACAAAAGGGGAGAAGAAAGAAAGGTGACAATAGTTGCCTAGCACTTGTCGCCTACTGTAGAGTTTTGTCTCACTCCAAATGTGAGTGAGATATCTATTCAATAGGTACATTTTTTCTGGACTGATACTGGAGCTTCCTGAGGGGTTACGCACCACCTAATCCATCCAAACATTTTGATAGTACCGCTGTCACACCATGGAAAAAGTTCATGAGACACTGTCCTCATGTAAACAATTCATAAATCTCCTTTCCATAGTTACAAACAGCATTATGTAAGTACCACTGATAAATGGCCGAAGTTTAGCTACCAGTTCAGTCATCTCCTTTTGCATCATCCTCATCATCATCATTTATGAAAAAGGACTACAAGACAATCCCACCTCTGTATATTTACAACAATGTAAACAACAGATTAACTCCTAATGCATGAAAAAGTCAAGCGAGAATATATCTCTCTCTCTATCTAACAACCTATTTAAGTTGTACACAAATGTGAGATAGTAATATTTCTCCATCATATGAGCAGAAATACAAAATATGCACTCAGGAAAAAAACACTTTATAACACAGAGACCAGTTGTGAAAAATAAGCATTTAGGAATAAAGTAAGTTCCCAAAATCATCTCAGAAGAATGACTCATAGCAAGATTATATTGTAAGCTTTATGAAGGCTGACTGGACAACATGGCGATGTCCAGGCTGTGTGACGTAAACCAACATTTCAATGAAAGCGATTCTCCTAATTTTCACACACACAACTTCAATCATGATATTAGTTGCCACAAAGCATTTATCCTAATACATAACATGATATGTTGTATATAATATAATGCTCACCTAAAACGCAGAGAATAAGTGGGCTTTAAATTAACCCATTAACAATGGGTCACCCGCTAACATTGGAGAAACATGGCGATTGACCAGACCGCTTTGTCGACCAAGCCTTTGTCTAGATTAAGCCTGTGTTTCCGGGGCGCGGCCAATCAATTGTCTTAAAACGAAACGAAATTTCGTTTCGTTAATTCTCCCGTCGGGCTTTTTAATAGCCTCTACTCTTCAGATAGCGTGTCCTAGCAACGTCTGCTGGAAAAGACTGCGAGATGATGACATATATGTCACACAGTAGATGGAACGATAAAGCGATATGTGCCCATTAATAAAGGACAGCGTTTGGTCATAGCCCATGCTGATGGTACTCATAATGGCGTATTACAGAATACTGGACTCGTGTTCGTATCAAAGCATACAGACAATAGGGATTATCATAATGAGATGAATGGTAATGTATTTAGAGACTGGCTCGAGAATACAGTGCTTCCATCCATAAATAGACCGTCTTGTCTAATTATGGACAATCCATCATATCACAATATTGCCTAAGAAGACAAAATACCTACGGCATCGAGCACAAAGGCAGCAATAAAGATATGGCTCCGAAGTGGAAAACATACCATTTCCTGAAACGTATTTCAAGCTAGAAATGTTGTCCCTTATAAAACAGGCCCGAAAAAAGCAAGAAATATCAAATCGACGAGTTGATAGAAGAGCATGGCCATAGATGCTTGAGACTTCCGCCGTACCATTCTCATTTAAACCATATAGAACTTGTGCGGTCTAAAATTAAAGGACAGGTGGCAGCTGACAAAACTACATTCAAATTGTTTGACGTCATAATACTAACCCAGTTCGTGCTATAAAATATTGATAAAAGTTATTTGAAAAAAATATGTGAGGAACATGTGTTGAAAGAGGAAAATGACTATTGGAGAAAGGATGGATTTACTTTTATGCAACCGAGAGCAGTCATCAACCTACTGGAATCATCCGACACAGATTAAGGTCTGGGCAGATCGCAGACATTAATCCACATGCACACCTACTGGGATATGTTGTTCCAACTATTCAGAAGATTTGCAGACCTTAAACATTACAGCATAGGCACAAACAATACAATTTGTCAATGGCAGTTTATATTCCACAGTGATGAATTTTCAGTTCCGCAAGCCCTCAACGGTGACAAACAACTGGCTTTGAAAAAAAAAAAAAAACAACACAACATAACGCATTGAATACCAACAGAAGAGTAATATTGGGTTGGAGACTGACATATTATGGCATAATAAGAAATGTGAGATCAAACACGTTGTCAAATGAGGAGGTAACACAGGAACATACGAATCAATATACGAGTATAAACTTCAATGACAAGAGGACCAACATCTTGGCCGTTAAGAAGGAAGCCCACTACAGAGACATTCACAACTATATTCATCGTGCAAAACAGGTAATCATGTTCCGTCTCTGAACAGTAAACAGCCGAATAGACAATCTTTCACGAAGACTCAAAGCGGTTCTGTCACCCATGTGCACGTGTGAACAAATTCCATAGACAGCTGAACAGATCCTTAAAAATTGACACATGATGACTAAATTGCGGTATCATCTCTGGTCACTCCATACGCACATTAAAGCATAGCTGTTTGGAAGCTTTCACGAATTCCATATGAAAAGCTAAACGCATCCTAGTAACATGACTCCTTGTGTACATATTATTAACCAGCAGCTGAAGAAACAAGAAGGAAATGTAAAATAAGGTAAGAAATATATTTCTTCTTCTTTCCTGTCCATTTACATTTCCATTCCACATTAGTTACCCCATGCCTCTGAAAATTCTCTGTCTTTACTATTACACATTGCGCCCACTCCCATACGATTCTGGCTACGCCTTGTGTCGTCACCCGAATTGACGGGTAGTACTGTAAAACAAGTTTGTTAGCGTGAATTCACTAGTTTTTTAGCCAAAACATCAAATAAATGTCGCCGCTTTCGATAATTTAAGTTGCCTTTGGGCATATAAAAGACATATTCCTTTGGTGGGGGTAAATATAAGACGGCAGGAAACATTTCATTACGATGCAACAGATAGTTTCCACACACACACAAAATGATCGTGAGTGAAGGCATTCATTTCTAAACGGACTATACCATCAAATTAATCTTTCGGCTAAGATCAAAGTGTATTGTATGGACGTCCTCTTAGTAAAGATAGTAAATTGAAGTACTTGGATATCACCTTCGATCGGTGTATGTCTTTTAAGGATCATGTAGAGACTTTGGTGGTGAAAGCTGATAGGGGACTTAATGCTTTGAGTGCGGTGGCAGCATCCGTGGTAGAGCAGAGGGTGCTTTACAGGCTTTTTCAGCAGTTCATAATTTATATCATTGAGTATGGTTTGGGGCTCCTGACAGTATCAAAGAGCCAGATTGAAAGGATGTATTCATTCATTCAGTAGCATGTACTTTGCAGAACCTCGCTCCCATAACAACCTTCCGGAAAACCTCTCGATCATAAGCAAGATGTTCCGCGTCCGATACACCCATCTGGAGATCATCCGCCACATCCTGCACCCATCTTCTCTTTGGCCTTCCTCTTCCTCTCTTCCCAGGCATATACCCCTCCATTATTGTTCTCTCCAAACTTTCGTGACGTTTCAAGTGACAAAAATATTTCAATTTCCATTGTTTTATCGTCTTTAATAGCCAACCTTCTTCAATATTCAGCTCTTGAAGTATGGATGCATTTGTTCTTTTCTTTACCCAAGATATTCTTAGAACTCGTCTATAACATTTATATTCAAAGGCATTTATGCGCTGTTCAGCTTGTTTAGTAAGTGTCCAGGTCTCACAGGCGTATGTTGCAATGGGAAAGATGCATGCTCTTAAAAATCTAATTTTTGTAGTTCTGTCTGTCCCATTCCATAATTTATTCAGTTGTTTTAGTCTTTGAAGAGCAATTGATAGTCGTCGTTTAATTTCTTTCATTGTGTCACCGTTGTTGGTAATCAATGACCCAAGATATTCAAAATTTTCCACCACCTCCAATTTTTCCTCATTAACATATATTTCTTTCTCCATAGTGGTTTTATCTGTATGCATTATCTTTGTTTTTGCAATGTTAAGATATAAGTTGTGATTTTCACTATTCAATTGGGTTGAGGCTATTAGGTTTTCTATACCAGTCTGTGTTGTGGATAGCAATACTGTATCATCAGCATACCGAATCTCTGGTATGTCATGACCACCGATATTTAGGGCATCATATAGCTCCCTGTTTATATCATCTCTTACATTTCTCATTATATTTTCGGCGTACAGGTTAAACAAATAGGGGGACAGCACACATCCCTGACGGACTCCTTGCTTGATGTCAAACCAATCTGATGTCTCGCCATCTATTCTAACCGCTGCTTGTTGGTCTAGATAGAGCATTCTTATGAGTTGTATTACATGTGGTGGAAAGCCCATATTCCTCATGATTTCCCAAAGTTTCTGATGTTGTACACAGTCAAATGCCTTTGAATAATCCACAAAACATGAGAATAGGTTTACATTAAATTCTCTGCACTTCTCTATTATTAAACGCATATTGAGAATGTGATCTCTTGTTCCTCTTCCTTGTCTAAATCCAGCTTGAACCTTGTTAATTTCTTCTTCCATTTTCTTACGAAGTCTTCCCATTATGATTTTTAGTAGAATTTTACTTGCATGACTGATCAGGGCAACAGTTCTATAGTTGGTGCATAATTTCAGGTTGCCCTTTTTTGGTATTGGAATGAAGATAGTTCTCTTCCAATCTTTTGGCCATATACCATATTTCCATATCTTTTACATAATGCGTGATAGATTTGTATGCTTTCTTCTCCTCCCGCTTTAATTAGCTCAGCTGGTATCTCATCACATCCAGGTGATTTACCATTCTTCAGGTTCTTTATTGCCCATGCAATTTCATCTAATGAGGGTTCAGGTTCTGTCTCTGCTGTCGTTGGCTCATGTATCTCATTCATATCCTCACTGTCACTCATATCATACATTCCACTGCAGTACTCCTGCCATCTTTCTAGAATTTGTCTAGATTCTGTTAAGGTATTTCCCATCTTGTCACAGATAACATTCAATTGAGGTTGAACATTTCTTGTCAATAACTTCATTTCTTTGAACATTTCGTAATCTCTTCCAGTCTTATGATATTGCTCTATTCTGGTACAGCAATCTTGTATATATTGATTTTTGTCCTTTCTTGTGTTCTTTCTTATTTCTCGAGTTAAAGATTTATACTTCATCCTGCTGTTATCGGATTCACCTCCTTTCTGTTTCAGTTCCCTTCGTTGTTTTATTAATTCTAACGTGTCTGATGTAATCCATGGCTTAAGTTGCTTTTTCTTGGTCGGAATTAAATCTTTGGCTGCAGTTATCAAGATATCTCTAGCTTGTACTGCCAGTTCATCAGGTGTCATTTCCTCTTGTACAGACATCAAGACCCCAAAACGATTCCTAACTTCTACAGTGTATGCATCTGGTATTTTTGTGAGATCAAAACGAAGTGGCCTTGGTCCTCGGGAAGGCTTTTTGAGTTTTAATTTCAGATCTGCTTCTAATAACTGATGATCCGTATCACAGTCTGCACTTCGTAGGGTTTTTGCAGATGTTATGCTTGATCTCCATCTTCTTTGTATTAAAATATAATCTATCTGATTTTTGGTAATACTGTCCGGGGACTTCCATGTGAAGAGTCTTCTTGGGTGTTGTTTAAAAAGTGTGTTGGCTATCATTAACTAATTTTCTGTGTAAAATTCAATTAATTTGTCACCTGCATCATTTCTGTTTCCCAATCCAAATTTTCCTAAAATGTGTCTCTCATTTTTAGCTCTTCCTGTACCTACTTTTGCATTAAAATCTCCCAGTATTATTGCTATGTCATTATGACCAATCTTATTTAATGTGTCTTGCAGAGTGTTTTAAAAATCTTCAATTTCGTCCTCCTCTGCTGTTGAAGTAGGTGCATATATCTGTACGAGTGTTGTGTTTTTTGGACAGGCCTTTAAGTCTAATAGTGAGGATTCTATCAATAAATGGGTTATATCCCAGTAAAGCTTTTGCAGTTGTTTTATCCAAATGCCACTCCACTCTGGCCTCCGACGTCTCTACCAGAATAAATGAAAATTCCATTTTCAGTTGTAAAATGTCCCTTGCCTTTCCAGCGATGTTCACTGAATCCTAAAATTTGAATATTTAACCTCTGAATCTCATCACATATGACTTTAAGCTTCCCCTCATACAGACTTTTCACATTCCACGTTCCTATTCTCACTCTTTTTCTTAGAAAGGATGCAGCGCATGCAAAATGCGGCCATGCGTGTGATTCTGGGGTGCGAAGGCATACCTCAGAGTAGCTGCAGACACAGATCACCCGTTGCATGAGGCGCTGGACGTAGTTAAGGGTCAGAGACTGATAAGAGGGTAATCATAGATGGCTCTAGGCTGAGGATACGATCAGACAGGTGTGCCCCTTGGAGAACATCAGGCGAGGAGAGGAGTGCGTCAGAGTGCCAGCCCAGCAGTCAGACTTGTGCAGAGTTATAATCACATTGAGCCGGGAGTACTGGGAGTGGCCAGCAGGGGCCACGGAAATGGAAATTCAGCAACTAATTCAGGATAATTCTCTCCCGGGTGATGTGATTATCTACACAGATGGGTCGGTGTTGAGAGGTAGGAGAAGTGCCTGGGGGTTCTTAGCAAAAGCTAATGGTCGACGTTTGGTGCAGAAGAGCCTGGCGTATGATGACACAACATCTAGCTTAAGAATGGAGGTGGAGGCGGTCAGTGCAGCTTTCCGCTGGATAGAGAACACGACACATACACACATTGTGATTGTAACTGACTCAGAAAGCATGCTGAGGAGGGTGAGAACAGGCAAGTTTTGTGCAGAGTGGCTTGCTTTGCTTCAGAGGTTACGGGTAGCAAGCATCACCTGGATCTTTTCTCCTGGGCATGCCGGTGAGCTGGGGAATGAACAGGCGGACAGATTGGCTGGCTCGGCAAAACTTGGTGGAGTATTGATGCATGACAAGACAGACGTGGTTGCGGCCTTGTGGGAGCACGTGTACACCTCGGAGGAGCAAATGGATCACCATAGTCTGGTAAGAATGAGACAGCGAGGTGTGACGAGGGGATCTGGTCGAAGATCAACGCTCAGAGGAAAGGCGAGACGGACATATAATCAGATTGCTACTGGAACTATTAGTGTTGGACCTCTTTGCTGGCTGCTGAAGATGGGGACGGAGCTCTTATGGGAATGTCCCGAATGCTGTGATGTCGGTTCCTAAATCAATCAATCAATCAATCAATCTGGGGTACACAAAGGACACGCCAATTATATGCATGAGGCATATCCTGGCGCTACCAACAATGACGGATAGGCATAGGGTCCTTCAAGCCAAATGGCGTCTGAGAGTTGCTGCAGATAGGGATCACCCCCTGCGCAAAGCCATGGATATGGTCATGGGTCATAGACTAAGAAAAGGCAGGTCTGGATGGCACAGGCGGAAATATCTATACGTCAGGTTTGTGATCCAGAGACCATCAATCGTGAAAAAGAGTGGGTAGAAGTACCGGTAGACAGGACGGACTGGCACAATGTAATAATAACACTGGATCGTGAGTGCAGAGAATGGTCAGAGGGCCGCATAGAGTTTGAGGTGCAGCAACTGATCTACAGTAATACACAACAAAGTGACATAGTGATCTATACAGATGGGTCTGTGGCGGGATGATGTGCATGATACTGTGACGAAACAATGTTGAGTATCCCTGGATGACGTCTGCGATACTGTGACCAAACAATGTTGACTGTCTCTGGATGACGTGTGTGATACCGTGGCCACACAATGTTGACTGACCCTGGATGACGTCTGTGACACCGTTGCCAAACAATGTTGACTGTCCCTATATGACGTCTGTGATACCGTGGCTAAACAATGTTTTGACTGTCCCTGGATGACGTGTGTGATACCGTGGCCATATAATGTTGACTGTCCCTGGATGACGTCTGTGACACCGTTGCTAAACAATGTTGACTGACTCTGGATGACGTCTGTGATACCGTGGCCACACAATGTTGACTGTCCCTGGATGACGTGTGTGATACCGTGGCCACACAATGTTGACTGACCCTAGATGACGTCTGTGATACCGTGGCCACACAATGTTGACTGTCCCTGGATGACGTGTGTGATACCGTGGCCACACAATGTTGACTGTCCCTGGATGACGCCTGTAATAGTGTGCTTTATTGTCTTAGTCTCTGTCAAGGGAGGCTCCGTGGCCAAGTCGTTACGCCGCCTGTCTCGTGTTCCGAAGGTTGTGGGTTCGATTTCGGCTTACATAGTTCGGTTCATGAGTACAATAATCTCGCAGGCTCCCGTGGGTCGTCGTTGGAGCAACGGAGTTCGTGTTTTGTGTGATTATTTCAGCACGCCGCCCTGCGGAAAGAGAACCAGCCATATGTGATAAAGCCCTGCGCTATGAAGAAGATCCCCTTGCCTGTTAAACCCTGTCAAGCCTCTGTCACAACATGTAGATCATTCTTGTTGGCTGTCTAGAGTATTGTCAGCATTCTCTTGCTTTCTGTTAATTCATGACCTTGTCATTTCGTCGCGCCTGAGTCTCGGTACATCAGATTTTGCTTTCTTTAACTTTGTCACCATATCGACGGGTTTGTGTCTCCGTAAGGTCCCTATCCCTTAACCTATTCGAGATGAGGGGCTCTAGCTAAGCAAAGCTATCGTCAGAATGGCTGCTGGTGCATGAAAAAGCAGATGTAGTCAGGGCCCTTTGTGACCATGTGTGCAGTGTGGAAGAACAGATACAATCTTCATGGCATGGAGAGAATGACCAGAGGATCTGTGCTTCGAGGAAAGACCAGAATGATATATAACCTACTGCAGCTGGTATTAATCTACTGCAACTGGTATTAAAATTGGGACTCTCCGCTGGTTGTTGAAGAAGAGAACAGTGCACATATTCGGAATGTCTCGTGGCTGTGATGACGGTTCTTGACTCAACTCACAACTCACCCCGGTATAGCTCTTGAGGTCATTGGAACGCAGCAAGCCCTTGTTGCAATTCAAGGTGGAGGTACAACAGAGGCATGGCTGGAGATGACACCGTTTCATCTTGTCCCGGTTTCTTATTGTGGCCGTCGTTGAGTGTATCTCTAATGTGTATTTCTCTCTTTAATCGCTCTTTAATCGCTCATAAACAGTTTATTTGTTGATTACATGCTTGTACTCATGACAACAAGTGTTTATATTGTAATACTCGTGCAGTTAATGACACGGCCACATAGAGTGGTAACTGTGTTTACTGTACACAGGCACAATTTCTGATTGTTGTTGATAGACTGTGATAGACATTGACACATGTGACACACAAATGTCAGCTAGGTAAGACAGACCTAGCGGGAAAATAAACTGCTGACGCCATCTAGGGAACGTGTTCTTACTGTATATGAAATATCTATTATTTGCTACTACCGAGTAGTTAGTTGCCTGTGACTCTCGTATTTCTCATATACATTCAAGATTGTGCGTTTTATCATGTGCAGGTGTCACCACACCCAGGCGACGAGGACAAGCACATTTTTCAGAGCAGGTAAGATTAGAAGAAACTCTGAATTAGAGTTAAACCCACCTCGTCTTATGTCTGTTCAACAGAGTCATGAAGGATGGGCGATTTACCTGACTTCCATTGGTGACTACACATGTGGAAACCTCACTGAACCGCAATTTAAAAAGGGCGAAAAGTATATTTGATCAAGACTCTTTCAACTTGTGCTTTTCAGCATTGAGAATGTGCAGCAACGTGTGTACCCGTCACAGTGCATGGCTCTTTGTTTAACTTAGGTATACAAAGTAAACAGAAACGTCCTCTGTTGAAATTGCGTCTATGAGATTACTCACAGCTCGCATTCACAGTATCCTTTAAATACAACCAAGGTACGTTTACATTTGCACCGGCCATTCCAAAATACAATTTTACATACATAAGTGGATTAAAGTATCCATAGTTGTTTATTTCCGCTGTTGATAAGGTTGCATTTGTACACAAGGGCATCTCAGCTGTTTATTAGTTTGCAAGGGGGAGACTGTATACTGTCTCATCTCACCACTATATAAATATCTTTGTTTTTGAACAGCTTACTCGTAATAGGAAGACTATCATAAACATATGCAGTAAGGATTAAATTACACTTTCTCAAATCAATACAGCAGAGAAGGCTGTCGTGATATGGTCACAACTTGCGGTATGAAATTACGTAAAAGAGAGTTCTGGAAGGTAAAGTCATTGGCAAGTAACGAAGGAGATATCGTGGAACATCCTTCATTAGTTACGCGTGCAGCACTGAAGTAGGAGTAGCAGTTCAAAATCAACATCGCTGCACTCATGCGTGTTTCGTCCCCTTCCTTCCGTGGTCAACGAAGAGTTCCCATGTCTCTGGTACCAGTAACAGCCTGATTAAACGCCCGCCTCTACTTTCCCCTACGCGGTGAGTATTATCCAGACCCTCTGCGTACTATCCCGTCGAATCAGCCGCTAAATGTGTGGATTCTCTGTTTTGCTGCACTTTCGACTCGGTCTTAGAAAGCCTGCGCCACGTCAGCCTGCTCATACAAATACGCGCCACTCACAGGAGTTGTAGCGGCCAGTCTATCAACGTGTTCATCTCCTCTCACCCGCATGTCTTCGCACACCCACATGTTCTAGCACACCCGCGCATGCCCTGGGTAGACCATCAACGACATTCGTCATGTCTAGCCAAGCCAACCATTCCATGCAGACAATTCAACGATACACTCCCGACATTCGTCTTGTCTAGCCATGCCAACCATTCCATGCAGACAATTAACGATACGCTCCCGACATTCGTCTTGTCTAGCCATGCCAACCATTCCATGCAGACAATTAACGATACGCTCCCGACATTCGTCTTGTCTAGCCATGCCAACCATTCCATGCAGACAATAACTATTCTCTCCCGACATTCGTCTTGTCTAGACACGCCAACCATTCCATGCAGACAATTAACGATACGCTCCCGACATTCGTCATGTCTAGCCATGCCAACCATTCCATGCAGACAATCAACTATTCTCTCCCGACATTCGTCATGTCTAGCCATGCCAACCATTCCATGCAGACAATTAACGATACGCTCCCGACATTCGTCATGTCTAGCCATGCCAACCATTCCATGCAGACAATTAACGATACACTCCCGACATTCGTCTTATCTAGCTATGCCAACCATTCCATGCAGACAATTAACGATAGGCTCCCGAAATTCGTCTTGTCTAGCCAAGCCAACCATTCCATGCAGACAATTAACGATACGCTCCCGAAATTCGTCTTGTCTAGCTATGCCAACCATTCCATGCAGAGAATTAACGATACGCTCCCGAAATTCGTCATGTCTAGCCATGCCAACCATTCCATGCAGACAATCAACTATTCTCTCCCGACATTCGTCTTGTCTAGCCATGCCAACCATTCCATGCAGACAATTAACGATACGCTCCCGACATTCGTCATGTCTAGCCATGCCAACCATTCCATGCAGACAATCAACTATTCTCTCCCGACATTCGTCTTGTTGTGGCATAACGCTAACCACCATTATTCATTTACCAAAACATGCCGCAAGAAGAGGAAACAACATTAAAAGAAATTGACTTCACAACCGCAAACGGAGACTAGGACTTAAAACTTAACATCGAAACTGGAACTGCATAAGTGACAGATGACGTGGATTCTTAGAAAGATTTCATCAGACAAAGCTCGGAAACCCATTGGATAGGAGGAGACATGTGACCGCTTTCGCGCCAACGCCGGATTTGCATATGTTAATATTTCATCAGATCTGGTAAGCCCGCACTTTTTCCTGCAACCAGCCTGATGAACAGATGTGAGAAGCTGGTGTGACCGAAATTTTCAAACATGGAATTGCGGGGTGTCTAGATCTGAGGTAAGCTTGTGATTCCCGAGATTAGACTAAGAACCCGATGTATCAAGTATCAAGTAATGGTAACCCGTGTTTGTAATGTCAATTGAAATGTATTATTATTAATTAAAACCTCTGAAATGTAAAAATGCTCGACTGTAGATTCTAACGACGCAGAGCCGTTCCCGGGCAAAATGACACTCCAATACTCTCTTCGATGAAACTGCAATCTCTGATATTCTTAAAGATAATTAGTAACTTTAAGAAGTGCATTATACTACTCCATTCTATTCTGAACAACTGTACGAAGTGATGATTCGAAAGCAATCTTGTGCATTTTGTCAGAAACATTGTTAAAGATGCTATCACTATCTACAGCTAAAATGACAGTTCGTGTACTAGAACAAGTGCCTTGTTCTAAAACAGACTTATCTATGCCTATTTACAATCTAGAAAGCTGAAAGAGAAATCAATCTTTCCTTTCTCCTTCATCTATTGAATCAATAGGGTTTGACGGAATAAATATTTATATTTTTGTCAAATTTTAATTAGATAAGAGCACTTATGAACTGCATTACATGAGAAAGTTGTGCTTCGCGGAACACCATCACGCGCAGTGAACTTAACTCATTACTCAACATAACTTAAAACACAACACCACTCATCACCACACAACCCAACACTCAACATCACAACAACAACAGATAATGGGAGAGAGTTATTAGACACAAGAAGAAGAAGAAGAAGTTAATTGGGAAAACACAGAGAATTATTTATACACGCGATAAACACCATTGTGTGGAAGAAATGTTATAAATGTATGTCATTTATTTACATGCATCTTGACACATTCTCACTCTTGTCACTGTCTTACTGTACACGTTCACTGACCCCAGGTCAAATGAGAACTTACATACAGCAGGAACCAGTTGATACAAGGCGTACACAGTGTGATAAACTCTGACCACCCCAAATTAACCCAACACTAGATTAGAGAAAAAAGGAGGGGAGGGGAACTAGTTCCTACTTCAGGAATTTAGATTTCTTCCGACCTACTTCTAGAATATTGTATTGGTAGGAATGTATATATTTATGTGAATATTCATCAGTGATCTTGGTGGCTACATACCAACAACCACCCAACACATCAGCAAACTAACCACCTAAATCAGACCTAAAAGAGGGAAGCCGAGAGAAAGAGATGAACCACAAGTGAGATGGAGGATGACTTGGCCATGAGCAGAGTATGGGGAGGCCTTCAGTGGAGCTATACGGGCAGACCTGAAGTGGATCCATCAGTCAATGGACCCTGGCTTACCTAATCTTCCAGTCACCAGGTTACCTTTCTAATTGGTACACACCACACCCAAATTCAGGAAACTGATATTTAATTGTTGAATTACCATCACACTTAACATGTGCAACAACAAAAATGTTTACTATGTTTTCACACTTGTTGACCTCTCATATATTGATGCTTGTTTATTGATGGTCTGTGTGACTGGTCCAATATGCAACTTTTCTAATATCTTGTGTAAATCACAATAGAGATGTATGTACTGGCCAGAAGGCTCAGGCCCAGTCAATAAATGATTAACATGAATTGACCTTCTGTTAATTTATCAGTTCAAACCTATCTGTGAGTCAGCATCTTCTTTGTACATCATGTTGTCAGAATCTAATGTGATTGATTATGTGTTTGATTGTTTAACAATAAATCCACTCATAATGACTTACTAAAATGGGGGAGAGAAGACTCTAGATCTATCAACTGCTCAACATCCATGTTTTCTTCATCTAAATCAGGCTGAGAAAATTCTCCAGACTTTCCTCAGATTTGATAACCAATAAAAGGGGGCTCCAGAGCTACAGAATCCTTGGAGAAGGGGCAGAATCCCAGTTAGTAATCATTATTCTCACCAGGGCCATAATCTATATCTCCTAGACTACTTAATAGAACGAGGCCTGCAGATAACTCAAGGTTCATATTCTGGGGTTATTGAAGATAGAAGAGGATGGGGCTCTACTTCTTTTGTTAGAAATGGGGCATGCACTACAGTGATCTCCCACTCCCTTCAAAAATATATGACACTTGTCTAGACACGCCAACCATTCCATGCAGACAATTAACGATACGCTCCCGACATTCGTCTTGTCTAGCCACGCCAACCATTCCATACAGACAATCAACGATACGCTCCCGAAATTCGTCTTGTCTAGTCATGCCAACCATTCCGTGTAGACAATCAACGATACGCTCCCTACATTCATCTTGTCTAGCCATGCCAGCCAGTCCATGCAGATAATCAACGATACTGTCGTAATAATCCTTTATTACTTTAGTGTCGTCCCTGGAGTGAGGGGAATCAACACCCACAATTTTTTTTTAACCCAATATTATTGTCCTAGAGGGTTCCAAATGTTGCTGTATGTAGCCGAGGTGCAGTGTTGGGGTAAGCGCCCAACATTGCTTAAATACCTCAATGGCTCGTGAATACATAACCTATGCAGCAAAAGTCCAACTCCTGGCCTTCACGCGGCGGACCTGTTTAAACTAACAGGAGAAGGGGCGACGGCGAGTCTCTGGCGCCGGAAAATAACCAGTATGCTCTAGATGTGTATGCACGTACATGCATGCGCAGACAGGTGTGTGCGTGCGTACACATCTACACTCGAGTGAGACCACAGTCTGCTCTAGCAAAGAAAGGTGCTGAAGACGGAGGCAACCAGCCAAGAGGCGCACCACAGAAATCAGGATGCCACGCAATCACGCAAAATGGAATATGTCGACTTCTGCTAATTGTTATGGTGCTCGCCCTGCTTTGGACCCCCAGGCAGGTGCAGTGCCGGGCCCTATGTCTCGAAAGGGTCCAACCCCAACTACTGGAGGTCCTTCTCAGATGTCCTGTGGAGCCAGGGGACATGAGAATAGGACGACTGGCCATACTAAACGAAGACTTAAAATAATGCACTGGAATGCGGAGGGAGTCAGCAACAACAAAAATAGAATTAGAAAATATCTTGGACCAAGAAAAAGTAAGCATATGTTGCTTGCAAGAAACTCACCTCAATGAAAATATAGCCTTCAAAATCAGAGGCTACCAGTGTTACCGATCTGACCGAAAGGACAGGCGAAAAGGTGGGATACTGATCCTTGTAAGAAATAACATCATGGCTTCCCAAATCGAAGTCTACATGGAAGGGGCTGAGAATCAGACACTTAAACTTAAGACAGGTAATACAGACCTACATCTGATCAATTACTACTGTCCAAGTGACCGCCCACAGGCACTGGACACACTACCACTAAAAGAAAAAAATGATTGTGTGTGGCGATTTCAACAGCCACTCGCAGAGCTGGAGCTATGATCACATGGACCAGAGAGGAGAGAGACTGGAAGACTGGCAGGATGAGAATAGATTCATCTTGATTAACAAGCCGTCCGACCCACATACTTTCTACTCGAGATCATGGCACTCTACAACTATACCTGACCTGGCTTTTCATTCACCAGACCTGGAGTGGAACATTACACGAATTGTTGGGAAACAACTTGGTGGCAGCGACCATCGGCCAATCTTTCTAACTGTAGAAAATGAGCTTGCAAGTGAAAGCAGCACCCTCTCGAGGTGGAACTACAAGAAAGCAGACTGGGCAATGTACAAGCATCGCACCAGCATACTGGTTAGAAACCTGAACACTGAGAAAGACATAAATAAACTAGTTGACGAGTTTGGGAAATGCATGCTACAGGCAGCGCGAGAAACAGTACCAAGAGGAGCCCGTAAACAATATAAACCCTACTGGAGTAGTGAACTGGAACAGTTGCATAATGATGTGGAAGTGTGTAGAAAGCAAGCAGAGGCCACACCCAGCCAAGAGCACCACAATAAATTCCAGCATGCAAAAGCCAAATTTCAAAGGGCCAAGCTGCAGGCTAGACGGAAAAGCTGGCAGGAGAAAACGGAGTCTCTGAACTTTGAAAGAGACACAAGGAAATTGTGGAAGCTAATAAAACAGCTTAATGACGAGGGCACAGGGAGAAACTCAAAAATTGCGCTACATAAAGATGGAAAAATCTTAACAAGAAAGCAAGCAGCTGACCATTTTGCGGACTCATTCGCACAAGATAACAATATCAAAATTAGTCCAGAGAAACAACAAGAGATTCGAGAGAAACGACAACATACAGGACAGAAGGAAATAGTACATGAGGTTCTGGAGGCACCCATCACAATCAGCGAACTCGAGCTAGCCATATCAAAACTGAAAATGAGAAAGTCACCAGGAGCTGATAGTATCTCCAATGAAATTATCAGGAACCTAGGAACAGAGGTCAAAACAAAGCTGTTGCAGATCTTCAATAACAGCTGGACCTTAGGCAGTGTTCCACAAGCCTGGAGAGAAGCAATCATGATACCCCTCCTAAAATCAGGGAAAGATGGTTCCATTGCCTCTAGCTACAGACCAATTAGCCTCACCAGATGTCTCTGCAAAACACTGGAGCGCATCATCAATCACAGACTGCAGTGGTACATTGAAAGTAAAAACATCCTTGTGCCACAGCAGGCTGGCTTTAGGCAGTGCTACTCTACGGAAGATCAGACAATCTACCTCTCTCAAGAAATTGAGGATGCATTCCAAGAGAAGAAACTGGTGCTTGCGGCATGGATAGATCTGAAGAAAGCCTTTGACAAAGTCTGGAAAGAAGGTCTGATGAAGAAACTGAGAAACTGCAAAGTCAATGGAAGAATGTACAAATGGGCGAAAGCATACTTGCACAACAGAAGAGCCCGAGTACAGATAGACGGACTCAAGAGCAAGAAAGTACTACTGCGTCACGGTGTTCCCCAGGGCGGAGTCTTGTCCCCCACACTTTTTCTAATCTTCATCAATGATCTTGTTGCTCACCTACCGCATGG
This sequence comes from Cepaea nemoralis, assembly GCA_014155875.1. Taxonomy (NCBI): domain Eukaryota; kingdom Metazoa; phylum Mollusca; class Gastropoda; order Stylommatophora; family Helicidae; genus Cepaea; species Cepaea nemoralis. The sequence goes on from JACEFZ010008440.1 coordinate 74,552, forward strand.
AATTAAAGTGGCAATGTACGCCGATGACCTGGTTCTTCTTCTTCTTCTTCTTTTCGTTCATCCGGAGTGTTTTTACAGATGTGATTGCGGTGTGTCTGTTATGCGCCCTTGGGCCGAAACCCGGAGGCCAACACATCCGACAATAGCGTGCTTTTTTGACCAGGTAGCATTCCTGGGAGACTCTCACTTTTGTGGTGCCATCTACAAACCTGCTGGCCAAGGTTGAAAGGTCGAATACAACGGTCATCCCTCAAAGGAAGGCAGGGACAGTCCATAGCATTTTCCGCCATCCAAGGTTGCTTCCATAGTTGCAGGGCCGACACATAGCGCCCTGTTTCTGGGCTCACCGAGGGAAATCGTCACGTCCTGCTCATGGCTGCTTTAAATCCTCACTTCAATATATTGGTCATTTCGTTTGCCCCGGGCCATTCCCGCACAAACCAGACAGGTTTGCAGACGGCATCCACTCAGCGAGTTTTCGGACATGTGCTTGTCGTTGCGCTCGTCAGAGCTGTTCCAGGCACGACAGACATTCGGAGAACTACCTAGTCAGAGCTGTTCGGAACAAGAGCGGCATTCGGAAACTAGGTAGTCAGAGCTGTTCCTAGCACGAGAGACATTCGGACGAGACATTTCACTCGGACGTAATTGCGTAGTGTCAATTTTTAGTTTGCCACCCGTAGGACGACACTTCCGGCATCCGGCGGGCATTTTTTAATGAGGTTAGCCTTCCTCTGGTTTCGAGGCACGTTAGACTTTTGTGATGTCGCCAACATCTCAGCTGGTCAAGATAGAACGATCAACGACATCGCGGTCGGCCCTCAAGGGAAGGCAGGGGCAGATCATGGGCATTCCCTCGCTATCCAAGGAGGCTTCCATAATTGCAGAGCCGGCACATATTGCTCTGAGACTGGGCACACCCGAGGAGTTGCCACGTCCTGCTCATGGCTGCTTTAGTTCCTCACTTCCATGTGTTGGGCAGTCTCGCTTGCCACTGATCGCTCAAGCACACACCAGGAGCGGTCAGGACTGCGAGCGACATCCACTCGGTAAGCTTTTATTTTGACTTCGGACCACGCAATAGGTTCGCTCGCCGTGCGTTCCATTTCGCGTCATTGAGACGTTTTCCACTTTTGTCTACACTCTCTATGAGTTAGATACAGACAGTTTTCGTAACCATTTCCTTCGACTGGGGCACTTTTCTGACTTTTTGTACTCGCTCACGAGGTAGGCTACATGTGCTGCCGGCTCAGCACCTTACCTTCGTGCAGCAGTGAACGAGAAACGGCCTGGCCCTCTCATCCGGGAATCTCTCATATCCCCCAGCTGAGAGCCTTCGAACATGTATCAGACCTGAGCATGTAGCTTGCTCAGTATCACGCCTCTATTTTTCGGTAGGAGGGTATCGGCCCGGCTCTCAGATCCGAGGGTTTGTGGCTTAGTGGCGATCAGCCACAGCCCTCGACATTAAGAGTTTTGTCCGGGCCAAGAAATTCTGCCTTCGTGCACCTGATTTAAATTTTGACTGCTATCCTCAGTCTATAACTGCAGAGCAGCAGGTTGTGTCTCTCTTAGTCTGGTCCCTATCCCATAAGCTGTCCGATATGTAGTTTTTCATCCATCGGCAGGCAAATGGGGTCGATGGGACACGCAAGCTCCCCCACCACGTCAAGGTGGAGACACATCGGGGGAGGACCTGGTTCTATGGAGCACAAATGAATATGCATCAGTGGCCACCAGATTGCTACAAAGAGCTGTAGATACATTTGCTGCTTGGGCAAATAGATGGTGTGTCAGCATAAACACTGACAAGTGCAGCACCACCCTATTTACCCTCTCTCCAAAACAAAAGGCAGGGATCATCCAGTTAAATGGAACACCCCTAAGAGATGATAAAGAACCAACATACCTTGGAGTAACATTTGATGGCAGGCTGACATGGAGAAAGCACATCAACAAATCAGTAGCTAAAGCCAGAAGGAAAATAGCCATTCTGAGAAGGCTAAGTAGAACCACATGGCGAGCCAGTACGAAAATACTTAGCAAAGTTTACCAACAGAGCATACGACCACACCTAGAATATTGGTCAACTGCGTGGTGTTCAGCATCAAAAACCACACTACAAGAGCTGGACAAGGTGCAAAATCAAGCACTTAGAGTCACCACAACCCTTGAGGGTTGACCAGGATGTCTTTGGCTGTTCTATATGGGCCAGCTGGGATGGGGGATAACACCACAACAGTGAGAGTCAAACGTCCTAAGAAACCCCCGGGAAGGTTAACCCGGTCAACAAATGCCCGCAGAAGTCGGATGTGTCGGCCTAACGGCGCAAGAACGCAGCTCTGCTGTAAACAGGCACAACGCAATCACATCCGAAAAAAAAACTCCGGATGAACGAAGAAGAAGAAGAAGAAGAACCAGAGGTAAGGATTAACAGGGGCAAGCGGGGGCATTCATATTGCGGCGTTAGAGGTGAAATTTTTGGATTACCGCAAGACGAGCTACTGCGAAAGCATTTGTCAAGAATGTTTTCATAATTAAGAACGAAAGTCAGAGGCGCGAAGACGATCGGATACCGCCGTAGTTCTAACCATAAATGATGCCGACTAGCAACCCCAGTGGCAGAGTGAAGCAAAATGAAATATACCTTGGCTAGCAAATCCATTGTCTATAAAGTCCGAATCATTTGCAAGGTGCCAGTACATGCTTGCTTTAGACACTTGTTCTACGGTTCTCAGCTGAGGAATATGGCTGAACGCCTCTAAGTCAGTTTCCCCCGGATGTGAGGGCCTAGCTATTATTTACCCTCTGCTGCATGGAGGTGAGATGCTGAGCCGGCAGCATCTGCAGCCTACCAGTGAGCGTTACCAAAGGTGGAAAAAGCTTCCCAGGGGTGCGCAATGGAATATTGTTCGGCTAGCAAATCCACTACAAGGAAAGTCAGTATATAAAGCTCATTGAGTGAGCATTATGAAAGGTGGAAAAGCAGCTTATTGGCATGAAATGGAATAAAAAGTCACTTAAAAGTCGACAGGGTCGACTTCATTGCACCGGGTTTTATCCCATATGGCTTGGTCTCTTTCCGCAGCGCGGAAAGCGTCGCACAAAGCACGAACTCCGTAGCTCTAGCAACGACCCACAGGAGTCTCCGAAAAATGTCACTTGTGAACCAAAGGACGCGGCATGGAACCGAACCCACAACCTTCGGAGCCCAAGTCAAACGGCTTGACCACTTCGTCACAGACACTCCCTGATGAAATGGAATATTGCTTGGCTAGCGAATCCATTATGTGGAAGTCCGAATCGAAAGCTTGCTGTTTGGATGTCATCTGCGTACAGGTCCCTCCTGGTCTTCGGAGGAACAGCCTGTGCTGAACAGGAGGCTCAATATACGGAAGTGAGGCTAAACAGCCATGTGCAAGACAATTCCTTGGGTGAGCCCAGTACCAGAGCACTATGTGTCGGCTCTGCAATTATGGAAGCCTCCTTGGATGGTGGGGAATGTCCATGGTCTGCCCCTGCCTTCCTTTGAGGGCCGACCGGAATGTCTTTGGCTGTTCTAGGTGAGCCAGATGGGATAGGGATGACACCACAACAGTAAGAGTCGAGGAGGTGACGCAAGACATGAATGGGAATATTGCTCGACTAGCAAACCCATTTCATGCAGTCTGAACCGAAAGCTCGTTGAGTGAGTGTTGTTTGCATTCTGATCTCTCCTAGTTTGTGTGGGAGCGGCTATGTTGAACGAAATGCCCGCTATACGGAAGTGAGGAAGTGAAGCAGCCATGCGCAGGATATGACGATTCCTTGGGTGAGCCCAGTACCAGAACGCTATGTGTCGGCTCTGCAATTATGGAAGCCTCCTTGGATGGCGGGGAATGCCCATGGTCTGCCCCTGATGTCTTCAGCCATTCTAACTGGACTAGCTGGGATGTGGACGACACCACAACAGTGAGAGTTGAAAGTCCTTCAAAACACCCGAGAAGGTTAACCCGGTCAACAAATGCCCGCAGAAGTCGGATGTGTTGGCTGAAAGGCACAGTATGCAGCTCTGCTGTAAACAGGCACAACGCAATTACGTCCGAGTGAGAGTCGAATGTCCTTCGCAACACCTGGGAAGGTTAACCCGGTCAACAAATGCTCGCAGCTATGCGGGTCATTCTGGGATGCACTAGAGACACCCTAGTAGTGTGTATGCGTTACATCCTTGGTCTGCCGACTGTTGCTGGTAGGCTCAAGGTGATGCAGGCGAAGGCATACCTCAGAGTAGCTGCAGACACAGACCACCCACTGCATGAGGCGCTGGACGCAGTTAAGGGTCAGCGACTGATAAGAGGGAAATCATGGATGGCTCAGGCGGAGGATACGATCAGACAGGTGTGCCCCTTGGAGAACATTAGGCGTGGAGAGGAGTGGGTTAGAGTGCCAGCGGAGCAGTCAGACTTGTGCAGAGTTATAATCACATTAAGCCGGGAGTGCAGGGAGTGGCCAGCAGGGGCCACGGAAGTGGAAATCCAGCAACTGATTCAGGACAATGCTCACTCGGGTGATGTGATTATCTACACAGATGGTTCGGTGTCAAGAGGTGAGAGAAGTGGCTGGGGGTTCATAGCCAAAGCTAATGGTCGATGTTTGGGGTAGGAGAGCCTGGCATATGATACCACAACATCCAGCTTAAGAATGGAGGTGGAGGCAGACACGGCGGCTCTCCGCTGGATGGAGAATACGACACACACACACATCGTGATTGTAACTGACTCAGAAAGCATGCTGACGAGGGTGAGGACGGGCAGGCTTTGTGCGGAGTGGCTTGCTTCGCTTCGGAGGTCACGGGTGACAAGCATCGCCTGGATCTTTTCTCCGGGGCATGCGGGTGTGCTGGGAAATGAACAGGAGGACAGATTGGCTGGCTCTGCAGAACTTGGTGGAGTACTGATACATGACAAGGCAGATGTGGTTGCGGCCTTGTGGGAGCACGTGTACACCTCGGAGGAGCAAATGGATTACCATGGTCTGGCAAGAATGAGACAGTGAGGAGTGACGAGGGGATCTGGCCGACGCTCAACGCTCAGAGGAAAGGCGAGACGGACTTATAATCAGATTGCTACTGGTACTATTAGTGTTGGAACTCTTCGCTGGCTGCTGAGGATGGGGACGAAGCACTTATGGGAATGCCCCGAATGCTGTGATGTCGATTCCTAAATCAATCAATCAATCAAACAAATGCTCGCAGAAGTTGGATATGACGGCCTAAAGGCGCAGTATTGCAGCTCTGCTGTAAACAGGCACAACGCAATGGTGTCTGAAAAAAAACTCTCCATATGAACACAGAAGAAGAAGAACAGTGACAAAATATGCTAACATAGAACATTGACAGAACAATATTACTACATGTTAACATAGAACAGTGACAAAATAAGGTAACATAGAACAGTGACAGGACATTTTAACATACAACAGTGACAGAACATGTTAACATGGAACAGTGACAGGACATGTTACCATAGAACAGTGACAGGATATGTTAACATAGAACAGTATCAGAACATGTTAACATAGAACAGTGACAGGACATTTTAACATGGAACAGTGACAGAACATGGAACTGTGACAGAACATGTTAACATGGAACAGTGACAGAACATGTTAACATAGAACAGTGACAAGACATGTTAACAAAGAACAGTGACAAGACATGTTAACAAACAACAGTGACAGGACATGTTAATATAGAACAGTGACAGGACATGTTAACATAGAACAATGACAGGACATGTTAACACAGGACAGTGGCAGAACATGTTAACAGAACTATGTCAGAATGTGTTAACAGAACTATGTCAGAACATGTTAACATTAAAACAGTGACATGTGTTAATATAGCACAATGACAGAACATGTTAACATAGAACAGTGACAGCCCCTCTGCTGTGTGTCCACCGTGACGAGGTAGAGGGGCTTGTGCGTCCGAATGACCCCAAGAGCTATGCCGACGGTAGCACAGCTACTGGTAGGGCCACCCATGTCGGACAGGTCAAGGGAGAGGGACCAGACGAAGAGACACACAAACCTGCTGCCTTGTAGGTAGACTGGGGACAGTCAAAGGCTAGGGAAAGCACCTGAATACATGCTTGTCAAAATCGGATGTACTGAGCCACAGGCTTGACAAAGCAGTGCAACGTAAAACCTGCTGCCTTGTAGGTAGATTGGGGACAGTCAAAGCACCCGAATACATGCTTGTCAAAATCGGATGTACTGAGCCACAGGCTTGACAAAGCAGTGCAACGTAAAACCTGCTGCCTTGTAGGTAGACTGGGGACAGTCAAAGGCTAGGGAAAGCATCCCAAATAAATGCGTGTCGAAATCTGATGCGCTGAGCCACAGGCTTGACAAAGTAGTGCAACGTAACTTAATTCATGATGTCACAAATCAAAATTAATCGTTATGGTGCTAATCCCGTGAAGTCCCATCAGGCGGCGATAGTGCCGGGCCCCCTGCCTCGAGGGGGTCCACCCATGACTACTGGTGGTCACCTTCCCCTGTGCTGTGGAGTCAAGGCACAGAGGAGTAGGTTAAGAGCTATTGACCAAATACCCCGGACACTCAACATACTACAGTGGAATGCCGAAGGAGTTTACAAGAAGAAAGACTCCCTAACACAGCGTCTTCATAAAGATAGAATAGATGTGGCATGCATTCAAGAGACACACCTCAACGCCAATCACAAATTCTCAGTCAGAGGATATCAGGCCACACGTTTCGACCGCGAAGGACACAAAGGAGGAGTTCTAATACTTACACGAAATACAATACCTTGCAGCGAAGTATCTGTGATCTCTGACTACCAAACAGAAATTATAGGTGTTGATATAATGATAAAGGACGTGAAAATAAGAATCTACAATCTGTATAGCCCAGCAGATAAGGACCTTACATTCTCAAACATGAAAATAACCGACACAAACTGCATTATTGTCGGAGACTTTAATAGCCGTTCAGAAAGATGGGGATACCCAGATACTGACAAAAGAGGAGATGAATTGGAGGACTGGGAAATAGACTCAAATCTCCATCTACTCAACAAAGCGGATGACACACCGAGCTTCTACTCCAGAAGATGGCTTACCACTTCTACTCCAGACTTAGCTTTCTGCACAGGAGACATCCTCCACAAAATCGATCGCCATGTGCTGGACCAATTAGCAGGTAGTGACCACAGACCAATCAAGCTTGTAATGAATATGGAGTATGTTCCACAGGAACAAAAGCCCTTGCCCCGCTGGAATTACAAACGAGCAGATTGGGACAGATTTGCCATACTAACAGACAAATATTGTGAAAACATTAATACACGATATGGCAACATAAAGCAAATGGTGGAAAGTCTAAACAGAGCGATAATACAGGCAGCCACTGTGTCCATTCCTAGAGGAGCGAGGAAAAATTACAAACCATACTGGACTGAAGAACTACAAAGTTTGGAGGACAAAGTTGAAGATGCCAGGAAGACAGCAGAGAGAGAACAAACAATTGAAGCAAATATCTCTCTCAAAGCCATCTCAGCAAAATATAAAAGAACAGTAAATCAAACAACAAGAGATTGTTGGAGGGAAAAAACGGAAAACCTGAATTTTGACAAGGATGGAAACAAACTATGGAAACTAGTGAAAGCCATGAACAATGAAGGACCTAGAAACAAACAAATAACAATTAAACAAGGAAATGCCTTGCTTACAGGAAAAAAGGCTGCAAATGCACTAATGGAACACTATGCACATGCAAACCACATTGATATTACAACCGAACAGAAGAAAGCAATCAAAGACAAACAGATACATCATAGAAATACAGAGACAGCAGCAGAATATATGATGGCAAATCTAACAATGGAAGAAATGGAACAGGCAATGAATACCCTAAAAAAGAAGAAATCACCAGGAAAGGATGGAATCACAAATGAAATGCTAATAGAACTAGGCACCAAGGCAAAGAAGAAACTACTAGCAGTCCTAAATAACAGCTGGAAGAGAGGAATAGTCCCACAGGCATGGAAAGAAGCTATACTAATACCAGTCCCAAAGAAAGGAAAAGACCTGGAAGAACCAAATGGCTATCGACCTATCAGTCTACTTAGCTGTGTAGGAAAATTAATGGAACGCATTATCAATGGCAGGCTAACATGGCATCTGGAAGAAAACAAACTCTTAACACCACACCAAGCAGGATTCAGAAAGTACAGATCCACTGAAGATCAAATAACCTATATAGCTCAGGAAATAGAGGATGCCTTCCAAGAGAAAAAGCACACACTAGCAGTCTGGATAGATTTAGAAAAAGCATTTGATAAAGTATGGAAGGAAGGACTGAAAGTAAAACTGCAAAACATGCATGTTTGTGGGAAAATGTATAAATGGATCAGCCACTACCTTGAGAACAGAACTGCCAGGACAAAAGTACAAGGACAAACAAGCAAAATGATGCTGCTGGAGCAAGGTGTCCCCCAAGGAGGAGTTCTTTCACCAACATTATTCCTAGCATATATAAATGACATCACAGAAAATTTTCCAGCCAGAGTACACACATCATCCTTTGCAGATGACCTAGCCATATGGACATCTGAAGAATATATTAGTACAGCTAACAGCAGAATACAGCAAGCTTTATTAGCGCTAGAGGACTGGTCAAAATCATGGCTAGTGAAGATAAGTGAGGAGAAAACAACATGCACAGTGTTCTCCCTCTCAAAGAAAACTCAGCAACCTAAGCTGGTATTGAATGGAAAAATATTGCGCCATGAAGAAAATCCAAACTATCTAGGAGTCACCTTTGATCGTCGCCTGACATGGAAGACACAGGTTGAGAAAAATCGAACAAGAGCAAGGCAGAGAATGGCAATCATGAAAAAGCTTGCTGGTACAACGTGGGGAGCAGATGAGAAAGTTCTCAAGAAGTTATATACTGGACGGGTGAGGCCAGTACTGGAATATGGCATTGCAGCTTGGGCAACAGCAGCTAAGTCAAACTTTAACAAAATAAGTAGAGTCCAAAACCAAGGAATGCGAATCATAACTGGAAGCCTGAAGACAACGCCTATTATGAACTAGAAAAGATCACTTGTTTACAACCAATGCAGGATAGAAGAGATAGCAGAGCCCAGCAACAAGCAGAAAAATTTAGAAGATTGACAGACCACCCTATGTATAACAGATTTAATGGTTTTGGAAAGGGAAGACTGAAGCGTAGCAACTTTGTAGAAACTGCAAAACGAAGGATTAGGGCAGATCCTATACTTAACATATCAACAGTCAAGCCCATATACAATGCACACAAGTTCCCAGCTTGGAGACAGCAGCAACTGCCTGAGATGATAGAAAACATTCCTGGTATTGAGAAAAAGAACACTCAGCATGAAACCGAAAGAAGAGAAATAACCCTAAACTACATAAAAGAACATTATCCAAGCAGGAATTGGACCCATGCATATACAGATGGATCAGCCAAAAAATTCAATAGAGAATGGAGGAGGAGGAATTCTCCTAAATTTAAAAAATGGAGCGAAAAAAACACATTCAATGGCAACTGGAAAATTTTCAAGTAACTTCAAAGCGGAGGTAGAGGCTCTGAAAACTGCAGCAGAAATGCTCCTGATGGAGGAAAATAAAGAGAAGCAAATAGCTATCTTCACAGATGCAAAGTCAGCTGTCTCAATACTGAAGAGCAATAACAGCACAGAACTAACTGACCTTAGAGCAGCACTCCATGGTCTATGCCAGAAATCCAAAAAAGTTGTAATACAGTGGATCCCATCACATTGCAGTATACCTGGAAACGAAGAGGCTGACAGACTGGCAAAAGAGGGCGGACGACTACCACAGCCTGACATAGACATAACCTATAATGAGGCAAAGAGGTTGATAAAAAGCACTTATAGAACCAAATGGGAATCAGAGCATCCAGGCCATCAGAAGGATGATGCATATTACAAACTCGACCGAAGAGAACAAGTAGCAATCTTCAGACTCCGCACAGGACATAACAGGCTGAAATACCACTTGTTCAATAAACTAAAGATAGGAGATACCGATGAATGTAATTGTAGAACTGGTAAAATGACAGCAAAACATTTGCTGCAGGATTGCCCAACGTATGCAGAACAGAGAAGATATGTTGGCCCACACCTGCTTCATTTGAGGACAAGCTCTATGGGGATATCAACAAGCTAAAGTTGACCGCAGCTTACTTTAACTACATACAGTTGACATTTAAAGGTGCATGAAGACCCAGAGGCATGAAATGGAATATTGCTTGGATAGCAAATCCATTATGTGGAAAGTCCAAAATCAAAAGCCCATTGTGGTGGGCTTCATAAAAGGTGGAAAAGTGTCCTAGTGGCAGGAAATGGAATATTGCTTGGATAGCAAATCCATTACGTGGAAAGTCCTGAATGCAAAAGCCCATTGTGTGGGCTTCATAAAAGGTGGAAGTGTCCTAGTGGCATGAAGTGGAATATTGCTTGGATAGCAAATCCATTACGTGGAAAGTCCGAATCAAAAGCCCACTGTGTGGGCTTCATAAAAGGTGGAAAAGTGTCCTAGTGGCACGAAATGGAATATTGCTTGGATAGCAAATCCATTACATGGAAAGTCCGAATCGAAAAGCTCACTGTGTGGATGTCATCTGCAGACTGCATACTTCTGGTTTCCGGAAGAACAGCCTATGGTGAACGGAAGGCCCAATATACGGAAGTGAGGCTAAGCAGCCATGTGCAGGACGTGACGATTCCTTGGGTGAGCCCAGTACCAGAGCGCTATGTATCGGCTCTGCAAGTATGGAAGCCTCCTTGGATGGCGGGGAATGCCCACGGTCTGCCCCTGCCTTCCCTTGAGGGCTGACCAGGATCTTTGGCTGTTCCTTATGGACCAGCTGGGATGGGGGATAACACCACAACAGTGAGAGTCAAAACGTCCTAAGAAACCCCGGGAAGGTTACCCGGTCAACAAATGCCCGCAGAAGTCGGATGTGTCGGCCTAACGGCGCAAGAACGCAGCTCTGCTGTAAACAGGCACAACGCAATCACATCCGGAAAAAAAACTCCGGATGAACGAAGAAGAAGAAGAAGATATCCCCCAGCTGAGAGCCTTCGAACATGTATCGGACCCGAGCATGTAGCTTGCTCAGTAGCACGCCTCTATTTTTCGGTAGGAGGGTATCGGCCCGGCTCTCAGATCCGAGGGTTTGTGGCTTAGTGGCGATCAGCCACAGCCCTCGACATTAAGAGTTTTGTCCGGACCAAGAAATTCTGCCTTCGTGCACCTGATTTAAATTTTGACTGCTATCCTCAGTCTATAACTGCAGAGCAGCAGGTTGTGTCTCTCTTAGTCTGGTCCCTATCCCATAAGCTGTCCGATATGTAGTTTTTCATCCATCGGCAGGCAAATGGGGTCGATGGGTCACGCAAGCTCCCCCACCACGTCAAGGTGGAGACACATCGGGGGAGGACCTGGTTCTATGGAGCACAAATGAATATGCATCAGTGGCCACCAGATTGCTACAAAGAGCTGTAGATACATTTGCTGCTTGGGCAAATAGATGGTGTGTCAGCATAAACACTGACAAGTGCAGCACCACCCTATTTACCCTCTCTCCAAAACAAAAGGCAGGGATCATCCAGTTAAATGGAACACCCCTAAGAGATGATAAAGAACCAACATACCTTGGAGTAACATTTGATGGCAGGCTGACATGGAGAAAGCACATCAACAAATCAGTAGCTAAAGCCAGAAGGAAAATAGCCATTCTGAGAAGGCTAAGTAGAACCACATGGCGAGCCAGTACGAAAATACTTAGCAAAGTTTACCAACAGAGCATACGACCACACCTAGAATATTGGTCAACTGCGTGGTGTTCAGCATCAAAAACCACACTACAAGAGCTGGACAAGGTGCAAAATCAAGCACTTAGAGTCACCACAGGAGGGATGAGATCAACCCCTATAGTGGAAATGGAGAAGATGGGGAGGACACAGACACTGAGTGAGCGCAGAGATACGAAAACGCTAATACAAGCAGAAAAGTTCCTCAGCTTGCCAGGCCACCCTATGAAGAACAGATTTGAAAACCTAGCTATGGGGCGGTTGAAAAGAAGTAGTTTTATCAACCAGGCCAAACGACTCTGCAAAGAAACCACTGATCTGCCCACAGTTGGTATCCCCCTGAAAACTATACCAGAACGAACTCCATGGAAAGATGAGCATAGACTATCACTACAAATCCAGACAAAAGTGAGAGGAATATTTGACAAGGAAGAACAGAACAGTGTGCAGCGCAGAACAGTCACTCTCAGCTTCCTTGATGAAGAATACCCACAGGACCTCTGGATCCGAGTCTACACAGATGGGTCAGCACAAAATGCTGTTCGAAATGGAGGAGCGGGAGTGTACATAGAATACCCAAATAATACTAGGGACACGGCCAGAGTCCCAACAGGAAAGTACTGCCATAACTATGATGCTGAAATTGAGGCAATCAAGATAGCATCAGAGAAATTACTAAATACCAGCCATGGTACACAACCTGTGGTGCTATTGACAGATGCAAAATCAGTACTCGAGGCGCTCCTGTCTGGGAAATTGCCAGTACTAAGGACACTACTTTCTGAACTTAGCAGTCAGCATAAGGTCACCATACAGTGGATACTATCCTACCGTGGAGTACACGGAAACGACATAACTGATCGATTGGCTAAGGAAGGAGCAAAAGAAGAACAGCCTGATGTGCCCGTTCATACCACCAAAAGAAAAGAATGATTAAATCAGTCAGAAAGAACCCAAAAACTGCTCATGATGACTACCACGTTATGGACAGACCAGAACAAGTCATTATTCTTCGCCTCAGAACAGGACACAATAGATTACGCAACCACATGTATTCAAAATTCAATATTGGTGAAACAGCCATGTGCACATGTGGATTGGCGTCGCAGACAGCAGAGCACATACTCCAAGACTGCCCAAAATATAACATATCTAGGCAAACCTTCTGGCCTAGAGAGACGACAGTGGAAGATAAACTCTATGGACCACTGTGTGAACTGAAAAAGACAGTTCAATTCATGCAAGAGACGACATTGCAGATATAGACATATTTCAAGCGAACGAAAGAAGAAGAATAATTGTCATAGAGAAAACACTAGAATCCGTCTACAAAACTCCGTCAGTTTATGGACACCTCTTTCTCTCTCTCTATCACTGCTGTATCATGCCCCCTCTCATTTTTCCCCAACGCAACATACTCAACAACTCTAGCTTCTAAAAATTAATAACAATTAATTTATTAAAAGAAAAGTGTAATGTATGTGAGAAGCGTATGTAAAGAATGTGTGACGTGTTCTATAATGTGTGTAGAATCAGACCATCAGATCAATCGCCCAGTCAGATCATCTTAGCAAGGTCACACCACAGCACGTTAGGTCAGCACACTACAACCTCACCCAGTGATGTATCTCTCCTGCCAGACACTGACTTTCTTCTGTAGCTTCCTGGTAATCCATAGTACAGGATCATACGAAATAGTTACAGTCTATATTATCACTGATCATGGACCGGTTGCACACTGCACATTATAAGTTCCTATAGTTCCTAAAATGTACAAATCCCTTGTACTGTGAAATTAGGTATCACTGTTATTGTTAATATACTTGATCCTATCTAGTGTCTATATTGTCTCAAGTACAATGTCCCTTGTAATCTTTCACTGGAATCTACCACACCATGTGAATGTTACATTTAAAGTTCTCGTTTAGTTACTATTGTTCGAATGATATGTGGTGTATCAACAAACATCACCCATCCTAGGTGAACCTTATCACACAGGAATCGTTATATGGTTTTGCTCATTCTGAGCCATATTATGGTGGACCCTCCTGATCATAGGCCCAGCGTAAACATTATTGTCCAGACTTTCTTCTCGGACGTTATTCATTTCCGTAAAAACAACATTGACTGTTCAACTGGTGTTCTTCCAAATCGGAGTAAAACTTCTTCAAAACGAGTGTAGAGCTTCCTCGTAACTGGCAGGGAACCTGTTAGAGAAATAACACACCGGTGAGAGCACTAGTCACTGATCCTACCAGCTGAGTATAGGCCTACGGCCTCGCTCAGATATTTATCAGCGAACTAAACTCTGTCATAGAGCAGGTGGGCTCATCACCTAGGTCCGAACCAGGCTATGACAAGGAAAGACCAATAAACAGAGTGCAGAACCCCAGTGGGCACCCCACTGAAAGATCCCACTATTGGACACTTTCCCCCTCTCAACCCATCCTTAATCTCTCCAAATATCACCCCACTACACTATTCTCACTAGCAGAGCCAATTCTCACTTCATTACTCTATTCTCACTAGCAGAGCTAACCATCACTTCACTAACTCTATTCTCAACTAGCAGAGCTAATTATTTCCTCACCCTAGCTAGTTTTAACAAGGCTACTGCTTATATTAATTATGCCTAAATACACTATAGGTAATACCTTATGCAACACAGCATCACTCCTGGATGGCCTCTACAATTTGCCATAAAGACACATGCTATTTAATCTTTAATTAAATCTAACACTGTAGATGCTCTCCGAATTCTTAACAGCGGTACAGAAACACGTCGGCTCAAGTCAACTTTCTTGTCTACACTACTGTAAACAAGTCATGTTTTTGTCACACAGCCTTGGATTGTTTTAGTGACGTTCCTTTGATGTCAATACATCAGATGGTTCCAGGGGCAGACTATCCATTTCAGAATTCTTCTCTCCCCTTTGATTAATCAATGCTAAAGTTGTCTCCCTTATTATGACAACCAACACAGCTAGCGAGTTCCTGCTTTTTCCCAATCGGGTCACAATAACAAGCCTACAATTTTCTGTCTGGTGGGGACTTTCAAAGACGACTCCACTGATTGATCTCACCGACTCTCCGTAGTAAACAACATGCAGTTGCGAATCAAACTGTCTTTGGTATTTGTATCATCTGGTTGATAAATTACAGTGATTTCACGACATAGGCTATATTATCTCTACTCTTAAGAGAGTAGTCCATCTCACTCTTTTCCACTGTAATTTCGATCCAGATGATTTATTCGTCCTCCTCAGGAGCTGGGTGTCTTGAGAGAAAATCCGCTCCAACATTTTCCTTCCCAGGTATATACTCCACTGTGAAATTGTAGGGTTGAAGTAACAACGACCACCGCATCAAACGGGCGTTGAGCTTCTGAGAAGTAGCCAGGAACATCAGGGGCTGATGATCCGACTGGACCCGAAACTGAACTCCATACAAATAGGGTTGGAATTTTTGCACGGCCCATACGAGAGACAATTATTCTCTCTCGACGGTCGAATAATTCCTTTCAGCCTGGAGAAGTTTCTTGCTTGCGTATGCTACAGGTTTGAAAACCGAAGCATCGTCTTTCCCTTCCTGCAACAAGGCTGCCCCAATTCCAATCCCACTCACATCCGTTCTCAACACAGTGGTTAAAAAAGACAACTCTAGACATGTTTAACGCCACTAGATAAACTCATCCTTATAAAATTAGACGAACTGTCCACACTCGTGTTCGTGTCTACAGCGATCAAGATGTCTACAGCCAACTTGATATTCATGTCAAGAATTGACGAAATGCCCAGACCGCTAGCCAACAGTTTGAAAGCGGCGACAGTTTCTCAACACAGAGTACGCAAATATTTCGGTGAATCTGAGCTGAAATACCCCACGAAGGTGGAAATTACACTCACGAGAGCGAGTTTGAATCTCTCCTATCGATGAAGGATGACATTCTAGCTGATTTTGATAAACTAACTTATGTTTACCAACCACCCGAACTGTCTGGTAAAGACCAGTCTACCTACACTCAAGACCCTTGATGTCTTATCAGGACCAGTCTAAATATACTTACAACCCGGACGTACCAGACCCGACTATATATGTCTACAGTCATGACATGCCACTGGAAAATCGGACAGCTTTCTACAATAACCAAATCCCTCTGATCCCTTTGGGTCGTAAACGACGCAAACTTTAGATGTTGTAACTGAATAGATGATGTCTACCAATAAAAGACGTGTAAAAATGTTACTTTTGTTTGTTTCCTTATTGATGTCATTATTGTTCGTCTCACCTAGGTCTTACGTCAAGCCAGGTACAAACACTATGAATGTCCTCACCATTCAAGAAGCTGGTGGGGGAATCAATATGGGGTTTAAAACGCACGGGACGAATATCTATATTTACCAGCAACATCGCGCTTCCTTATCATATATCCATATAAAATGGTAGGTAAAATCCGATAATATATCGACGACACAACTCCTCATTTAACTATGTATTGTATTATATATATATATATATATATATATATATATATATATATATATATATATATATATATATGTGTGTGTGTGTGTGTGTGTGTGTGTGTGTGTGTGTGTGTGTGTGTGTGTGTGTGTGTGTGTGTGTGTGTGTGTGTGTGTGTGTGTTTCGTATTAAAATTATTATATATCTTCTCTTTGAATCGTTTGTTTGTTATTTTGAATTGTTTATGTTTCATGTTGTATATCACGTCACTAGCCGTACCGTCACCTACAATTTAAGGGGTCACTTGACCACCCCTTGACCACTTTGATTAATCACTTGAATACACCTACTTTGATGAGTCACTTGACCACGCCTACTTTATTTCAAAAAATACCAGGAGTTGTCGCCTTTTAAAACGCAAAATCGATAAATTGTTGATTTATATAGTTCGCCTCCTTCCTTGCGGAAGGCAATCAAGAAAACAAGGCGACGGGGCCAACGTTGCGGCCGCAAGCGACGCAAGCGTGGAGGGGTAAGACGTTTTAGATTTAAATGTGACCGTCTGGGCCTTAGGTATACTCGGATTCTATATTGGAACTGTGTAAGCGCAAAACAACGTGGCCCTATTCTCGAAAATCTGGTTTACATGAACGACATTGTAGCACTCCAGGAGACGAGAGCGGGTGATCAGCTACTCAACATGGCCGGCTTCAAATGTTTCTACAACAGGCGACATCAGGAAATGGAGATTCTCATCCGCAACAGTATGGTTTGCTTCAGATCTAGACATGTCCATCTGGGACAATGACGACATACAAATACAGGCGGTCAGAGTTCAATGCGGTCTACCATTCGTGTTGGTTAATGTTTATGCCCGCAACGCGAGTGTGGATTCCCAGAAGTGTCAGTGCTTAAATGACATATTTGGTCATGAAACAAAAATGTCATTTTCTGTGGCGATTTCAACACTAAAGGCAGATCATGGGTAAACATTACCTCCAACACACAGGGAGAGGTTCTCGAGACTGCTCTTAAAACCATTGACCTGATTTGTATCACCAGTGGCTGTGTCACCAGAACAGCAAGCCGCCAAGGTGATGAGGACAGTGCTATTTATCTGGCACTAGTTTCTCCTGCACTCAGTACAGTGTGTAGATGGGGTGTCCTTCGGTACCATGGCAGCGGCCACCACCATTGCAGCATGTTGATGGAGAAATGCAGAACCAGGCAGCACAAGTCAACGGTCAAGACTTTCCAGTATGACAGTACAGGGCAAGATGTGGTGAGTAAAATAAGGCGCGACAAGCGCAGAAAGTTTCAGGGCAGGAAAAAAAGCTGCAAGCAGCCACCCTGGTGTAATTTTGAGGTGGATAAGGCCTTGATGAATAAGCGTAGTGCTGTACGGAAATGGCAAAACGCCAAGAAGAACAGAGTTGCCCATCCTAATACCTGCATGCACTTAGAAAGAGAGATGCACACAAAAGTAAGCAATTTTAAAAAAACTGGTTAAGGTGGTTAAAAGTGAAAAATGGGCAGAGGTATGTCAAAGAGTAAGCACAGACAAGTCACTGAAATTGTTCTGGCGACTACATAAAAGCATGAGTGGGGTAGTCAAGAATAAGAGAATTTCTGACTTACAAGGTGCTGACCTCATCTGGCAGAGGACTGACGAGAACAAGGGCAAAGCCCTCTTCGAACGCTATCTAGAGCAGAGCAACCAGACAGACATGAGAGGCAGAAATCTTGCCAAGGAGGTCACCTCAGACAGGTGTAAGACCCAGAACATTTCGGATGAAGACACAGTGACAGTGAAAGAAATCAAGGCTGTGCTTCGACGATCAAAAACAGCGCTCCAGGGCCAGATGGCATAAGATATGACGACATCAATAGGTGTACCGACAACGAGCTAGAGAAACTAGCAGACATGTACAACAACAGTATAGGGAGTGCTAGCATCAAGGAGGAGTGGTTACACAGCTATCTGATTCCCTTGCCGAAGCCTGGCAAAGACCACAACAAAATTCAGGGATATCGAGTAGTAACCATGCAGAATACAATAGGCAAACTGCTGGAGAAGTTAATTGCCAGAAAAATATCAAGCCAGCTAGAGAAGCAAGGTGTTTTCCCACCCACCCTGGGAGGGTACCGTCCCAAAAGAGAAACCTGGACCAATGCAGCAGTTTTTGCCCATGATGTTTATGAAGGTTTCCACTCAGGCATTGAAACCTTTGCTGCAGCGATTGATCTGGAGGACGCGTACAACAGAGTACCATTGGATTTTCTAATGCTTCAACTGCTTGAACTCAAGATAAGTCCGTTCCTCCTTAGTTGGATCGCTGCAGCCCTCTTCCAACGGAAAGTAGTTTTTAGATGTGGCGGTTGGACGTCGGAACCAAAAACAATATATCCTGGCCTACCACAGGGATCACCATTATCTCCGGTGCTGTTCAACGCCTATACGGTGAGAATCACCAGCGAGCAGATCACTGGACCGGGGAGAACATTGTCATATGCCGACAATGTTTTAGTGTATCGTCAGGGTAAGGATAGAGATCAGATTGCTGTGGAACTGCAAACCGAACTCAAACGCATAAGTACTTGGTGTGCTGAAGCTGGGGCAATGGTCAACCCGACAAAGGCAACAGTGACATTGTTCTCTTTGAACAATCATATTGTCAGCACGACAACACCAACTGTTAATCTGTGTTCAGAGACTTTGGAAAGAACGCAGGCAATGAATTACCTGGGGATACGTTTTGATCGAAGCCTTGCTTATAACGAGCACATAGACCAGGTGATAACAAAGGCCAAGTGGGGTTTGGCTGCGGGTGATGGCGGCAGCAAACTGTGAGCTGCGCCATCTATGCATCCTATACGAGGGGCTGGTCATGTCTGTTTTTGAGTATGAGATGGTGATCCTGACTCTCAGCTGTAAGCAGATAGAAAGGATGGAAAGCATACAAAACGAAGCTTGGATATATAAGAGATACAGCATGCAGGGCGATGCGCTACCTTCTTGATTTTCCAACCATTGAAGACAGACTACAAATTTGCAGAGCACGTGCCTACCTCAGAGTCAACGCAAACACGTAACATCCACTGTATAGTGAAATTAGGAAGGTGAAGGGCAGCAGGTTATAAAGAGGAAGGTTTTGGATGGGTCAAGCGGAAGATATTCAACAGGTGTGTTCACTGGAGGACTTAGAACCTGGTGAGGACTGGGTACAAGTGCCAACAGATTTCTGTACGCCCTTTTCAGTTTGCATGCAACTAGATAGAAAATGCAGACAAGAAAATCCGGCTGCTGTGGAGGCGGAAGTACAGTCGTTGATTTTCGAGAATTTGTTAGACGGTGATGCTGTCATTGACACAGATGGGTCGGTCGTCCGACATATGAGAAGCTCATGGGCTTTTATGGCGCGGACCGGAGGGAGAATTGTGAAGGAGGACTTTGTTGCTTTTGTTGAGACCACAAGTAGCCTGACTATGGAATTCACGGCAGTAAGTAAAGTAATAACATGGCTAGAGACACAGACATTCACTAGGGCATGTGTCCTTAGCGACTCAATGAGCATTCTCAAGAGGATAGAGATAGGGTTGATCCGAAGAGAATGGTTGCTGTCTCTGAGCGGTCTCGGCTGGCAAAGATTAGTTTCATCTTAGTGCCAGGGCATGCAGGAGTATGCCGGAGGAAATATGCAGGAGGAAATGAGTGGGCTGACAAGCTCGCAGGTAAGGCTACTGTGGAGGACGGACGCGCCATGGACCAGGCTGACATTCTGAATGCTCTACGAGAAGTAAGACTTGTGCGAGAACCAAGTGATGACTGTGAATCTACAACCATGGTCAGACTGCGAGAACAGCAAATTAAAAGAGGGGTGGCCAAACAAGAACACTACGCAGGAAGCCAAAGAAGGCTGATAAACCAACACAGAACTGGTGTCGTTAGCCGCTACACGCTGCGGGATTTGCTGAGGAGGGGATCCGAGCACTTATGGACTGAATGGTTCGATGTGCAATGAGGGTGATCTGTTGACTAACTAATTAACTAACTAACTAGTGCACCTCAAATAATACGTCTTGTGTACTTCTACACTACTACCATGGACACTTTTAGTGTGAAATACTCTTACTTATTATCTATGTACGATGTATCTATGTATGCGAAATACCGCTCTAAGACACTAAACAGAACGACCCAGTATTTACATAAAGATTATCTTATTATTAGGTATCTACAGGTGACAACAGTAAACAATGGCCGTCTCCTCCGAGGTCGGTGCGCTTGTACAGAACAGGATCTATGGGATCTCTGGATGCAACTGCAAAGTTTGTGGTGAGATGTTCGATTTTGTAACATATAAACGATAGTAGTGTAAGAGACAATAGTTTTCATCTTTTAACAGTGATCAGAAATGGCTGACTAATTTATTAACATCCACGCACTAGTACACACCAATGTGTTCTGTGTTCCTGTCACAATGGACGACAAACTCAAACGCTTCAGGTGTGTTGATTCATCAACTATTATGTCAATATGCAGAAAGATACCTGTCATACGATATGCATGTTTTGTTTCATCATTGCCCGGTAAATAACACAAGTTCTTTGATTTCCGTTGGAACTTGCATGTTCTAAGTTGTAGTTCCATCTCAGATCTCCATAATTTAATTCATGTATGTAATTAAACCATTCACGCCAAAGCTAGCCATGGCGACTCTCCTAAATAAATACCAGCTGACAACATAAGTTATATTTCACTATTTCCAGGACGCAGAAATCATCAGCGTTACCTTAGAAAGCCAAGATATTATCGGCCTAGGTTTCAATATCTGCGGGAACTACGGGGACGGCATCCGAGTCAGTGAAGTGCACAACAGAGGCCCGGCAAAGGAGTCAGGAAATATACATGTTGGTGAGTCTGCTACACAGATTAACTAGACTAGGTCAGTTTGCAGCCCAACCCCCTCCCCTCGCCCCCCCCCCCTCGAAATCGTTCGCTTTGAACTTGAGAGTAGTCCACTCTCGTACTATTACTAGTAGTGGTAGTTGCCTCTACTAGTGAGTTCACGGGACTGATGTTACGCCAGGATTTGCTTCCCCTATTACCAATATCCCATGTCATTAGGCAAACCCTCTCTGACTTCTCAGATGCTTGTAATTTACATTCCCAAGTCAAGAACGAGAAGTCAACATGTTAGTCCTGCTGGCTGGAATGAACTCACTACACTGCGGTCATCAGAGAAACCTCTGTCCCGCATTGACCTCCAGTAATGACAGAAACACTTGCTAATGAGTCATGTTGTATACAGAAAACAGAAATCTATGAAGTGCTGTCCTTTGTAATGGCGACAATAGACATACATTCTCTAGAAAATAAAACTGAGTTTTAGCAAAGTTATCATTCTGATTTGTATGCGTCCATTCTGAAATATATTGATCGGGAACTGGTGTGAGTCTATTGTCGGTGCCAATTTGGGGTACATGGCAGCGATGATTTAATGTGCAAATAGCTGGTGCTAGACGCCTTTCATGCGGATAATGGGTGAAACCAGTTGTGTGTGACTGTCATGGTATGTAGTTAAAGGTATTCCATGGCAGTTACAACCGCTTCCCGTGTATTACCAGGGCCATTAAGGAAGCAAGAAATAGTAACACTGTAACCTACCATGCATGTCGTAACAGGCACCTAAGAGGGTTGGCGGGTTACTGGCTAACCCATCCCGTGAAGATCCAACCAAACACGAACACATCTAACGAAAAATAACTCATCCAAACCATAAGGAAGGAACTTTTCTTCCAGAAGAATTTCAACACGTTGCGGAGAAAGCTTCCAGGAGTCTGAATTGCCTTTTACTTAGAAACATCTCCAGAATTGGCACCTGACTGTTACAACTACGTATGACTTTGGAAAGGCAGCGTATGTAGTGGGGGAAATGAAATAGTATATGTGTGTGTGTACGCGTGTGTGTGTGCGTGCGTGCATGCATGCGTGCCTGCCTGCCTGCCAATTCTGGATTCTTATTTTGGGAGTATGCGAAATATAATGGAATGGGGCTTCTTAAAACAAGTGACATATTGCTTTTTATCAGGTCATTCAGAGAAAAATGTGCCTCATTGTGAAAGAGTGGCCATAATGTTGTCTGAAGAGGCGGATACAGCACTGATTTTTTGTTTATGTTGCATATCTCTTCCAGGACGTTGCAGTCAACACCAGCATTTTTCAGCTGCTGTCGATGTACTTGTCAAGTATTTACGTTCAGTAGTTTGCCACTGATTTCTGAACGACCGGCTCCCATACCAACACGTTATAACACAACGCGATATGGTCTGCTGCACAAATTGGTCGCGGCTGCGTTTCGAACCCCTGGTAAGCCTTTAGCCACGGAGACCGGCTATTGTTATAATTATTAAGTATTATAAATACAGCACTATTAGAGTGAATAAAAGTGAGTTCTAGAATACCAGCAACATTTAGAGCTCCATCAAAGAAAGTAAAAATTAACGTAGTCAAATTTAACGCACCGCCAAATGTTAAGAATTAATCCAGGGGGGGGGGGGGGGGGAGATATGTTAAATGGGACTTTGAAATACTATAAAAGTGGCGATGTTGATGGATCGCCTGAATGTCCAGATATGATCTTATAACACGAGTTATAAAAAGATCATTTGGTAACACGTAAATCAGTATTTATATGAGGAAGTGTTTTTCCATACATAAGAATACATACAGTAACGTGGATATCGCCCAACGTAGATGAAGACCACCATCTGCTTAGTTAAATTAAGTTAAAACTCATGAGATTCATAACATCTTATAAACACGGAAATGTACGATACCTCCGAAATCAAGAAACTAAGGAAACTGAGATAATAGGAGTTTTCCTACCACAAAAATGAGTGACAGTCAAAAAGACATTAAATCTAGTAAACAATTGTATATTTAACTCTAACGTGAAATCAGTTACTGCGGTATGGATCAGAAATAAGTAAAACGATTAAAATAGTGAACTACCAACATCGCAGAATAGTGGGACTTAAATTTGATGACAGAATCAGTCATGCGGGACATTTCTTCGTCCCGTAAAATGGAACGTGTTTTTTCCGAAATGTGTATGGATTAAGTGTTTTTTTCGTGGTGAAATGGAGTTCGGACCGTGCAACGGAGTTCGTGCACGCGCGTCCGGTTTTCTTTCGGCGTATCATCGTCGCCCGGTGGCGATAGTTAAGCCTAACATGACGGCCAGACGACCAGCTAGGACACAACGTGGTAAGAGGGCGGGCGCGCGCAGAAGGCGCTTAAAATGTGACAGATTGGGTATCGGAAATGTTCGAGTACTGTACTGGAACTGTGCATCATTTAGTCAACGCCGACCCATTCTTGAAAAACTACTCTACGGAAACGATATTGTAGTCTTGCAAGAAACACAGCTCACCGACGGAACAGTCAATGTTGCGGGATTTCAGGTTTTCCTTAACAGGCGGCACCTCGGACAGGCCATTCTGGTCCGCGACAACATACTAGTGTCTGAGATCGATATGTCTTCCTGGAACAGTGATGCCCTGCAAGTGCAGGCATTAAGAATAATGACACCAGTGCAGCTTGTAATCGTTAACGTCTATGCGCGGAATGGGAAGGTCGACGTGCGACAATGGCAGAGTTTGTTCGATATGGATGAAAGGCATATCATCTACTGCGGGGACTTCAATGCCAGAGGCAGTCAATGGGGGAATTGCATCACCAATAGACAGGGAGAAGATTTGGAGGACGCCCTGGCATCTGCTGCCCTAATCTGTCTGAATGATGGGAAGGTCACTAGAATGGCCACTCGACCAGGCGACTCTGACAGCATCATTGACTTGGCTCTGGTGTCGCCCACCATCGCACCAAGGTGCCTGGTGGGGCACACTGGGATACCACGATAGTGACCACTACCCTTGTGTCATCCTGATCAAGAAAGACGGGGCCATGAGTCAAAGAAACAAGACCAATGCCTTCCCGTACGACACCACTGGTCAAGACGCCATAAGCAAGATCAGAAGAAGGAAACTAACTTCCTCCCGTAGGAGACAAGAAAGATGGCTGCAGCCACCATGGTGGAATGGAGAGGTCGAGAAGGTGTGGCTGGGAAAGAGGCAGGCTGTCAAAGACTGGCAAAAGGCCAGAAAGGCTAACATGCCACAGGTTGAGTTGGCGAACCTGAAGACTGAGGTCGTTAGGACGACGACTTTATTCAAATCCTGCGCCAAACAGGCCAAGGCCGACAAATGGGACGAGTTCTGCAGGAAGGTGTGCTCCGAGCAATCTCTTACGACATTCTGGCGCATCCACAAGAGCATGAACGGTGCTGCACAACGTAGGGGTATTCCAGACTTTCAAGGCACAGACCTCGCATGGAAAAAGTCGGATGCGGATAAAGGTAAGGCCCTTCTTGCACGCTACATAGAACAGACTGACCAGAAAGACGAGCCCGCCAGACAGAGGACCACAACAACACTCTCTCAGTTGTGCGAGGGGGTCGGGACAGACGAAGAATGGACAATCACAGTTGACATATTGCGTGCGATGCTCAAGAAATCACCTAACACCGCCCCAGGCCCAGACGGCATCCGATATGGTGACCTAATGGTGATATCAGATGATGACATGGAAGAACTGGCCAGAGAATTCAACACCAGTATCCAGAGGGGTCAGGTCAAAGAAGAATGGCTACACAGCTACTTGCTGCCGCTGCCAAAACCGAACAAAGACCACTCCAAGATAAGCGGCTACAGAATCATTACGATGCAGAATACTGTTGGCAAGCTACTGGAGAAAATTGTAGCACACAGACTTGCTTGGGACTTGGAACAGCTCGGCTGCTTCCCGCCCACACTTGGAGGATACAGACGCAACAAAGAGTCATGGCTGAATGCGGCGGTCTTTGCTCAAGATGTTTACGAAGGATTTCAGGTCAGAGAAGAGACATGTGCGGCCGCCATAGACTTAGAGGACGCATATAACAGAGTATCTTTCGAGCACTTGATGCAAACCCTCCTCAGACTGAAAGTGCACCCTCACCTTGTACGATGGATAGCTGCAGTTCTACTCCAAAGGAAGGTGGTGCTAAGATGCGGGAGTTGGTCTTCTGAGCCGATAACGATATGTCCAGGATTGCCGCAGGGTTCACCACTGTCACCAGTACTATTCAACGTGTATACGGTGCCGATCACTGAACAACAGTTGGATGGGAGGGGTAGGACTCTATCATTCGTTGACGACATCCTCGTGTATCGACAGGGTCGAGATAGACAGGCGGTTGCCAACTATATGCAGGGCGAACTAGATCGAATTTCCTCATGGTGTGCTGATGCCGATGCCCTTGTCAACCCTGCAAAGGCAACGGTTACATGGTTCTCACTAAACAACCATATTGTGAAAACAGACCTGCCGGCAGTAAGAATGGATGGGAGCATTCTGAGTAGAACCCAGTCAATGACATATCTTGGCGTGAGGCTTGATCGTAGCCTGTCCTTCAGAGATCATGTCGATTATGTCATAACGAAGGCTCGAAAAGGTTTGGCAGCAATGAGAGTCATGGCGACTGCCAATATCGAGCAAAGACTGCTATTACTTCTGTTCCAAGGACTTGTGCTTTCACGCATCGAGTATGCCCTGGCCATCCTCACTGTCAGCCCTACACAGATTGGAAGACTTGAAAAGGTACAAAACGAAGCCATGCGCATCATTTTGGGCTGCACGAGAGACACCAGCTGTGTAGCAATGAGATACCTCCTTGACTTCCCGACAATGGAACACAGGATCAAGATCTGGAGAGCTCGTGCATACTTAAATATAAGTGCAGATGAGCAGCACCCTCTGCATGACGCTGTATTCAGAGAAAAGGGTGACAGGCTAAAGAGGGGCAAATCATGGATGGGTCGGGCGGAAGATGTCGTCGGACAGGTCTGCAGTCTTACCAGTATCAACCCCGGCAAGGAATGGGTGCCGGTGCCTCCAGCTTTTAAGTGTACCTTCTCCTGCATTAGCACACTCGACAGACGGTGCAGAGAGCAGAACCCTGCCGCTGTCAATGCAGAGGTTAACGCGCTCATCTATGATCACTCAGATAGCCCCGAAGTGCTCACCTATACAGATGGATCTGTTGTAAAGCAGCAGAGAAGTGCGTGGGCATTTACAGCCCGTTCAGCGGGCCGGAACCGTTCAAGAATCCAGTGGTGCCCACTCTATGACCACGAGCAGCATGACGATGGAGGTGATGGCAGTTACACAGGCTTTCATATGGCTGGAATCACAGCATTATACCAACGTGTGTGTACTAAGTGATTCAATGAGCATGATTCAGAAGGTCGAAGCTGGATCTGTACGTAGACAGTGGACTGAGTCGCTGCGGAAGTCTGTTGTCCGCAAAGTCACCTTCATCTTCGTCCCGGGACATGCGGGAGTCGAGGGAAATGAACGAGCTGATAAATTGGCTGGCTCTGCACCCCCTATAGATGGCCAGCCCATGGATCGTGCGGATGTTATTAACGCCCTTAAAGATATGGCGAGAACAGAGGATTTTGAAGCCAGTGATTCCACATCGCTCTCCAGGATGAAAGACCTGGGAGTAAGAATCGGCACAGCCAGACGCGAGAGGTACATCGGGAAAACAAAGCGCCTCGTCAACCAACACAGAACTGGCACTATTAGCCACCGGACGCTGATGCATATGCTGGGGGGAGGATCTGAGCACCTATGGACATGTCCGGAGTGCAACGAAGATACCCCAACTGATAACTAACTAACTAACTAACTAATCAGTCATGCGGAGCTTATGTGCAGAATTAAACGAACTCCGGAGAAATAAGAGGCGGGGAAAAGGCGTAAGCGCTGGATTAAATAGCAAAGCTATTCACAACATAAGTGTTAACAGCATAACTAGAAAGCACCTCTTCTGGGACCCTCTAGGTAAAAGAAATAGACAGGGACCGAAAAGCTCGCGGAGAAGAGAATAAGAGAAACAGATTGATATTGTGTAGAGCACGCGGAAGGAGGATGCTTTCCCCTCGGTTATGTGGTCTTGGGTTCGAATCGCCCCCTGGCCGACGAGTCTAAACAACGGGCGATACCAGGAAATGCTTGAAAAATAAGACGTCCGGCCTGATATTAACCACACCACCCTCGGGTTCTGATTAGCCAGTACAGATATTAGGTCAGCTGATTACGCTCACTTCGTCTCCAGGTATGTTAAAAGGGGGCCTTTGTTTACTGCCTGGGAGTTGGGGGGGGGGGGGGGTTTACGGTAGATGATAGGGGGTCCTATGTTTCACTGGGCGATAGCGGGCAACATCAGCAACAGCTGGATCGTGAGGTGTTCAATGTTAGATCTTCATATACGATTTATTACCACAGAAAGTCACGTGTCCTACACATGAAACTGACAATTATTCGTAATTTGTATTCCAAGATTGGGTTGGCCAATGGCCCATGCATGCCGGAGTAGCATCCATCTTGCCACTAATTAATCCACACAATATCGTGGTGTCTGTAAGCGATAAATTAACTCTCTACCGGCCATGTTGTATTTATTGCATGATCAAGTTATGTTGTTTCATTCTCTACATGATGCATTTGTAATCTCGTTGCAGGTGACAAGATACTCAGTGTTGCAGTTTCTTATCAAAATATTGTTTATGAAGATGCACTGACTATCTTAAGCTATGCATCTCCCTATCCAGTCAAGATTATTCTTGAGAAAGCCACGGAGATCAGTTCTCATAATTTTGAGGACGAGAAGCAGAACGGGGGGAAAAGCACACAGCGGATAACACATCCGCTGTTTCGCAGCAGGTCGTTAAATACCCTGAAACAAGTTCACCACAGTCACAGTACAACACATCCTAAGCGTGCAGTCAGTGACTTAAAATTAGAATCTGTCAAATATTTCCTGAACTGGCGCAGTAAAAACTCCAAAAGAGGAAACATAAATTCACAAGGAAAACGGAACCAGTTTTGCAAAACAGCTCACAACTCACCGTGATAAGTGGGCCGAGGAAACTAAAGCTACAAATGGGACAGTTGAATATGAAAACGACGTCCGTTTAGAGCATTTCTCTTATGAAAGCAAAAGCCCAGGTTATGGGAAATTGAGCTCTACTTTGCATGAAACAGTAGCAGAAGTTACGCCAGTATCTCATGAGAACACCGCTGACGAATTTAAGTACCTGAAATCACAGCCAGGCAAACCAGAGCGGAAAGTCAAGAGAGACAGCGATCTACAGAATCTGTCGTATTTGGAAGACCATGTCACGACATCCACGAGAGCATATGCATACCCAATTTCTTCAGTGACAGACGATGAGATAGATGTTGATGAGATAGATGTTGATGAGATAGATGTTGATGAGATGTTCCTCGTGCCTGCCATTTCATCCTATGATGAAGATACGGAATCGTGTGGAAATGCCAGTCAGTATACAGAAACTACGGAGGCTGTCACTATGCATCATAATCTTGAGGCGCAGACACCTACAAAAGCTGATTCATCAGATGACTCCATCACAGGCAGTGAGACTTCACGCCCGTCTATTTCTACTGATATTCTTGTTCACCTGCACAAGCCAAATAACAATTCACAAATAGTTGCTACCCAACTAAATCCATTTCTTCTTCAAGGGGAAATTCTGAGTACTACACCTACAGCAATAAATACTGTTGCTGCAATCACACCATGTTTGTCGGGGTCGCTGGCGGTGGAACGCCATGACGATTCTGTACATGACTTTGCTGCAAATCAACCTGAAGTAATGTCTAATAGCAAACTTCTATCCCATGAAATAAGCGTGTACAATTTGTCTGATGGTGAACACATGATCCAAGAGCACGCCTTTGACAACAGTCGTAACGTGGCTTCTGATGCTCAAGTCAAGCTGATGCCAGGGAATCCGTTTGCAGCTGAGATAACAGAGCAAATAGTGCAAACAAAGTTGTCTCAAAATCCGGATAAGAGCAGTAATGGTGCTAGTTATCCAACTATGTTTCCCACATCTGTGAGTTTTCTCAGTAACAAAACTAGTAGTCGCGGCAGCAACAGCAGTACAGCTAGCCCAGACAACACCGACCAGTCTGAAATCAGTGACACCTTAGAGTGGTCAGGCACACGTCTTGTACGCAGCGAGTCATTTTCAAATATATTTGTAGATGACTAATTAATTATAATGTGAGCTGCCAAGCGATGTTGACACCCGAGTAATTACCTTCTAGCCCAACTGGCAACATAACATTTTGCACACTGACAAGATATGACAACTACCTCTTTGTAACTGCGAAAGCAAATCTGAGACCTGTAATTTTCACCGAACAACGAAATGTATAGAAAGCTGACGCGTCACCATTTAGATGAACACAAACAGTGCTGATTTACTAGCGGTGTTTATATATTACAATAAGGACACAAGCTGAATCAGTCAGTCCAGTACTGTCTCCTCAGCTAAGTCAAAATAAACACAAAATATGATCAGGAAGCCAAGCACACAGGCACACACAAACTTATTTGGATTCCGGTATCAATCAGGAAGCAGTTTCGAAACTGTTATATACTCCACACTAAAGTTACATGCAGTTATTTGTTTTTTCTTGTACGTCCCGTTGAGACATGGACTCAACCAACTGACGCACGGTACAAGCCATTTTTCCATCCCATGCAGCTCCCCGGATGCCCTCGCCATATTGTTCATCTCCGTTTAGTTGCAACTGATGTGTAGTCTCTGATCGTGGTTGTACTCTGACGAACTGCTGTCCGTCCATCCATCCATTATTACCTTACCACTTTTATCGTTGTCCACAATTTGCTCCCCTACCGTCAATTTGTCCTTTCAGATTGGTTTTTAGCACATTTACTTGTGTGTGTTTTTATTATTCCCATTTTTTTGTTTACATGTCCAGTTTCTCTAAGAGATCTATTTATTCGCACACAATCCATTGAAATGCGACCTCTTCTTCGTCTACGTTAACACACAGACATTTGTAGGGCCACAATTGGATGTCGTAATTTCGTGTTATCTTTCCATGTCTGTACACTATTTACAGGTTGCGTAGGTGTGCGTGTATGCGCATTCTTTCAGTAGCATGTCCTTTGCAGAACCTCGCTCCCATAACAACCTTCCGGAAAACCTCTCGATCATAAGCAAGATGTCCCGCGTCCGATACACCCATCTGGAGATCATCCGCCACATCCTGCACCCATATTATCTTTGGCCTTCCTCTTCCTCTCTTCCCGGGCATATGCCCCTCCATTATTGTTTTCTCCAAGCTTTCGTGATGTTTCAAGTGACCAAAATATTTCAATTTTCTTTGTTTTATCGTCTTTAATAGCCAACCTTCTTCAATATTCAGGTCTTGAAGTATGGATGCATTTGTTCTTTTCTTTACCCAAGATATTCTTAGAACTCGTCTATAACATTTATATTCAAAGGCATTTATGCGCTGTTCAGCTTGTTTAGTAAGTGTCCAGGTCTCACAGGCGTATGTTGCAATGGGAAAGATGCATGCTCTTAAAAATCTAATTTGTGTAGTTCTATCTGTCCCACTCTATAATTTATTCAGTTGTTTTAGTCTTTGAAGAGCAATGGATAGTCGTGGTTTAATTTCTGTCATCGTGTCACCGTACATGTGTGATCTTGCAGAAGATGTAGTCTTACGGTGTATTTTTTTTCTTTTGCGCTCGCTCACTTTGAACTCAAGCATAGTCCATGCTCACTATTTATAGTAGTGATTGACTGAATTTTGCGTGTGGGTTAGCTTCCCTATTAACAGTGTCTCTCACTGTGTGAGGGCGAGCTGCATGGGATGGGGGGGGGGGGGGGGGGGGGGGGGGGGGGGAAGGGGCTGTACTATGCTTCAGTTGGCTGAGAGCCCATGTCTCAACGGGATGTAAAAGAAAGACAAAATAACATAACTGCGTGTAACTTTAGTGTGGATTCTACAACAGTTTCGAAACTACTTCCTGGTACACACACGGTGTGCTATAAAGTGTTAAAAAGAAAGACAGAACCCCCCCCCCCCTCCCCCCCCCCAAAAAAAAGTCCCATAGCAGAAACCTACTGTTTTTTGATGTGTTAGGACCATCATTTCTTTTAGACCTGAATGCACGGGGGGCAATAAGTGGCCAGTCCCTGACTCCCATAGCAAACTTTGAATGCAGGGATCGAAGCTTCGTTCTACCGCATACACGAAATTGTCAGCGTAACGATTACAAAGCACACCTTCGAATATTCTGGGCCTGTTCCACTGTACCAGGGACATACTACTACTACATGTGATCATGACAACAAGCTGTCTGTGCTAGAAATGATTGCGTGCATTGTTGCATTTGATATTTTTTTAACTAGCGAATTAAGTGTCATAAGTTCCGTGAATGGTTACAAAGGTTACATCATTGTCAAGTGCCATGCCGAAAGGCGTGGGCGGTCATGGTTCGACATCTCATTGGTCATCGAAGTCTCGAATAAGGTCTTAATTCTTGTCCCGACCATGCCATGCTGCCAAACCATCAAGTTATTTATCCCTTTGTCTTCCTCTTGCTCTCTTCCCACCAAGCTTGCCAGCTGTCACTAACTGTTCAAGTTCATTTCTCCTCTTAACATGATCAAAACATCTTGACTGTCTAAGCCCAACTTTTCCAACCAATCTCCATGTTTCTTTTGTCTCTTGAAGGACTGCCATTTTAATTTCTGTCCGTCCATGGTATTCTGTGCATTTTTCTCAGAAAACCACATTTCCACTGCCATTACATGTTTCTCAGCTTGTCTGTTAATTGTCCATGTTTCACACGCATTCAACAATATGGGTTCTGTATAGCACTTCAACACACCTTTACTCATTGCAATTGGCAACATTTTGTTGGTGTTTTTCATTTTGCAGTTGTGTGACTCTTCGCGGGCTGTTGAACTTGGGGACGGAGCGCGTATGGGAATGTCCTGAGTGCAGTGATATCAGCTCTTAGCTCAACCTGACAATCATTTTGCAGAAGGCCACTTTTGCCATGGGAATTTTGGATATAAACTCTGCAGGGCATCTTCCATCAGATGTTACGACTGTTTCGAGATAGTTCTGGGTAAAGCTGGGGCGACCATACCCATCCCATCGCATCCACAGGTGGTGGATCGTGGAACAGCCTCTAAATATTGAGGTTAGCTGCGAATACCCAATAAGCAGTCGCGGACCAACTGGCGGTGGGCACAGAGGGCGAGGCGGGATCTTGGGGGGGGGGGGGGGGATCTGATTTCCTTAGAAAATACCTCATATGCTCGGGGACGTGCCTGCCAAGCTAGTCAGGGGCACTTTAACCCCTCCCCCGGGTAGGTGGAACCCGTTAGCCTTGAACAGCAGCCCATCTAGGAGACGGAAAACTCCAAATATAAACCCCCAAGTTCAAGGTGGACCAGTGTGCTGAGGAACAGGATGGTCACGGGTAAGCTGGTCGAGAACGTTGGACGTCTGGCAGGCGTACGGGGTGGCACCAGTCGTATAGACTCCTGCGGGATATCCCCTGCCTCTTCCCTAGTAAGCAGGCAATGCTAGTGCGACCGGTTATTTCCTGCAGTATCCAAACTTTGCTTATGGAATTAATTAAACACTGGATTCGTCGCCGGAGCTACGGAGCACGTGCTCTGCGCTTGACATATCTTTCAGAGGTTAGCGAAGAGAGAGTGAGGAGGAGAAGACGAGGATATAATCTGAGAAGAACATAGAAATAGGAGGGCAGGCACCAGGAGAAAAAGACGAAGAGTGGAGAGACTAGGTTTCAACCATGTAAGAGTATGATACTGAAACTGTCGTAGTGCCAGGCAGAGAGGTCCTGTATTGGAGAGGCTAATATATGATTTTGATATCCTTACGCTTCAGGAGCTAAATACAGACAAGTATCATTGTCCTGAGTACGTCAGTTATATAAAGCCTACTGGGCAGAAGCGACATGGGTAAGGTCTGCTGGTGAAGGAAGGAGTGAAGCATGTGGTACTTGACTTGAGCCAGTGGAATCACAGTGCAAGAGAGGTCCAGGGTATACAATTGGAAATTGGTGGCTTAAGTTGGAACATCATAAACGTATATGCCACATTGGACTTTTGTCAGCAAGGAACACTGGGACTGGCTTAAGGAATTGGAGGAATTACCAGGTGATAGGCTACTCATATGTGGAGACTTCAATGCGAAGAACAGAAAATGGGACAGTAGTGGAGAAAACCGACAGGGCATTGTCCTTGCGGATGCCAAGGTGGACTCCGATGTGGTCTGCATAAATGATGGGAGGCCGACTAGAATGGCAATGAGGCTTGGCGATGCTGACACAACTATTGACTTGGCACTTGTCTCCCAGTCATCAGTTCTTGATGTAAAGTGGACTGTTTTGAATGACCATGGGAGTGATCACATGCCGTGTTCAGTCCTGATCTCTAAATCCAGGAAAGTTAAGGCTGGGAGAGCGCGCAAGACCTTCCGGTATGAGTGGACCGACAGCCTTCTTGGACGCCTCAGACAGGAGGCATGCAACAGGACTGTTAAAACTCCTTTTTTGCATCCCCCATGGTGGACTCCAGAAGTAGACCATGCTTGGAAAGCAAAGAGAGCTGCAGTGAAGCAGCTAAGGAAAGTGCGACAGACACCCCGAAGCTCACGAGAGGAAGTGGATACAGCGGAAAATGTCAAGAAAGATAAGGTGGAGGTTTTCAAGCGCTGTGCTGCAGAAGCCAAAAACGCAAAATGGGAATGTTTCATGAAGGAGATTGGAGGTGATAAAACACTGCGAAAATTCTGGAAGCTGCACAGACAAATACAAAGAAAAGATCGGCCTATGACAGTGGGAACAATTTATAGAGATGATGGTGTGCGCGTGACAACAGACAAAGAGAAAGGGGAGGCGTTTCTCCAGAGATTTTTAGAGCAGACCAATCATAATGATGCGGACACCAGGGATGCAGTTAGAGAGGAGTTATCTGGCACCATGAAGAATATGCATTATGAAGACATCATACGGGTTGAAGATGTTAAACATATTTTGAAAAAGGCAAAAGACACGGCACCAGGGCCTGATGGGGTTAGGTATGGCCACATGAAGGCTTTGAGCGATGCAGACCTGAAGGAGATGACCGACTGCTTTAACCAGAGCATTAGGACAGCATCAGTACCGCAGGACTGGGTGCACAGCTATCTCATCCCTCTCCCAAAACCATTCAAGGATCATTCAAAGCTTAGCGGCTTTAGGATCATCACCCTTCAAAATACATTTGGGAAGGTTTTAGAGAAGATAGTCGCTGTCAAGCTGCGAGAGTGTTTGGAAAGGGGGAAGCTTTTTCCAAGAGGTCTGGGAGCTACAGGCCAGGAAAAGATACCTGGTCAAATGCAGCCACTTTTGCCTTTGACGTTTATGAGGGGTTCCAGAGTAGACAGGAAACGATGGCGGCGGCGCTTGATCTCGAGGATGCATACAATAGAGTTAGATATGATATTTTGATGACCGCACTGATGGAGAAGGGGGTCAATCCCTGGTTGGTGAACTGGATAGCAGCCGTCCTGTATTCTCGTCGGGTTGCTCTCCGTCTGGGTGCATGGACCTCAGAGCCACATATGTTAACCCCGGGACTGCCACAGGGATCTGCAATCTCACCTGTGCTCTTTAACGTGTATACGAGCAAGATTGCAAACCTAGAAGCACCAGGGGTTGGAAGGATACTAACATTTGCAGATGATATTCTTGCATATAGGCAGGGGAGAGATAGGGTACAAACAGCCCAGGAGCTACAGGCGACAGTAGACAAAGTGATTGACTGGTGCACTGAAATGAGTGCTGTCATCCACCCGGAAAAGGCGGCTGTTTTGTGGTGCTCTCTGGACAACAGGATTGTGAGAGCTGATGTCCCGGGGACCTCACGATAGATGGTAGAAACGTCAACAGAGAGAACAAACTGAAGTATCTGGGAATCACATTTGACAGGAGCCTGTCCTTCAAGGACCATGTGGAGACGGTTGTGACAAGATCTCAAAGGGACTCAATGCACTTAAAACTATGGCTGCAATGGACACAGAGCAGAGAATGCTTTTCACACTATACCAGCACTTGATC
This sequence comes from Cepaea nemoralis, assembly GCA_014155875.1. Classification (NCBI taxonomy): domain Eukaryota; kingdom Metazoa; phylum Mollusca; class Gastropoda; order Stylommatophora; family Helicidae; genus Cepaea; species Cepaea nemoralis. Next base: position 109,991 of record JACEFZ010008440.1, read on the forward strand.
CTCTCAGTGATTGATTATGGACTAGGACTGCTCACTGTCTCAAAGAGTCAGCTGGTGAAGTTAGAGCGCATACAGAACGAAGCTATGCGGGTCATTCTGGGATGCACCAGAGACACCCCAGTAGTGTGTATGCGTTACATCCTTGGTTTGCCGACTGTTGCAGGTAGGCTTAAGGTGATGCAGGAAAAAGCATACCTCAGAGTAGCTGCAGACACAGATCACCCTTTGCATGAGGCGCTGGACGCAGTTAAGGGTCAGCGACTGATAAGAGGGAAATCATGGATGGCTCAGGCGGAGGATACGATCAGACAGGTGTGCATCTTGGAGAACATTAGGCGAGGAGAGGAGTGGGTCAGAGTGCCAGCGGAGCAGTCAGACTTGTGCAGAGTTATAATCACATTAAGCCGGGAGTGCAGGGAGTGGCCAGCAGGGACCACGAAAGTGGAAATCCAGCAACTAATTCAGGATAATGCTCGCTCGGGTGATGTGATCATCTACACAGATGGTTCGGTGTCGAAAGGTAGGAGAAGTGCCTGGGGGTTCTTGGCAAAAGCTAATGGCCGACGTTTGATGCCGGAGAGCCTGGCATATGATACCACAACATCTAGCTTAAGAATGGAGGTGGAGGCGGTCACTGCAGCTTTCCAATGGATCGAGAATACGATACACACACATCATGATTGTAACTGACTCAGAAAGCATGCTGAGGAAGGTGAGGACAGGCATGCTTCGTGCAGTGGCTTGCTTCGCTTCGGAGGTCACGGGTGGCAAGCATCGCTTGGATCTCTTCTCCGGGGCATGCCAGTGTGCTGGGGAATGAACAGGCATACAGACTGGCTGGCTCTGCAAAACATGGTGGAGTATTGATGCATGACAAGACAGACGTGGTTGCGGGCTTGTGGGAGCACGTGTACACCTCGGAGGATCTGCATCATCAGGGTCTGGCAAGAATGAGGCAGCGAGGAGTGACGAGGCAATCTCGCTGACGCTCGAAGGAAAGGCGAGACGGACATATAATCAGATTGCTACTGATACTATTGGAGTTGGAACTCTTCGCTGGCTGCTGAGGATGGGGACATAGCGCCTATGGGAATGCCGTGATGTCGGTTCATAGATCAATCAATCAAGATAGTTCTACCGATTCATCTGTTGAAGAATATTTCTATTTCTTTCCTCTTGGAGAAGACCACGATTCTTACAATTCAGCCCCAAACATAGTTTCTCACTGTGTATAATAACCACACCCACCAAGTGTAGATCGTGCTCGTTGTCAGCAATCATACTGTTTCGTTTGCATATCTTATATTATTGATGCTTTGTCTCTTAACCCCCCCCCCACCCCCCCCCCCCCCCCCCCCCCCCCCCCCCCCCCCCCCCCCCCCCCCCCCCCCCCCCCCCCCCCCCCCCCCCCCCCCCCCCCCCCCCCCCCCCCCCCCCCCCCCCCCCCCCCCCCCCCCCCCCAAAAAAAGCAACTCTCCGTCTGGTTTTAGATATCCTCTAAATTTCTAATATTTTCACTATAAAGGTAGAAAAGATCTGAAAACATGGTTTCAAATTTTGCTGTTTTGTAGCCGGGGTCGGGGTGAGCGCCCAACCTTGCATAAATTCCCAAATGGCCCGAGAAATAACCAGAAAGCTCTAGATGTGTATGCACGTACATGCATGCGCAGACGTGTGTGTGTGCCTATACACCTAAAGTCGAGTAAGACCAGTCAGCTGTAATAAAGGAAAGATGCTGAAGACGGAGGAAACCAAGCCAGGAAGCGCACCACAGAAATCAAGATGCCACGCAATTATGCCGTTAAACTATGGACCGCTGAGCGAACTAAAAAAGATAGTTAAATTCATACAGGCGTCAACATTGCAGTTATAGACATATTTCAAGCAAACGAAAGATGATATGAGAACATTACATATCCTTGTCGCACACCTCTCCAGATAGGCTGCAATTATCGAAAGCTTTCATGTAATCAATGTAACAAATATGAAGGTCTTTATAGACTCCTATTGAACGCTTTATGATTGTTTTAATCAAATACACTGCATTTGTAGTACCATTGCGTTTTACAAATACACTGTTCTTCACCTTTTACTGGTTTTATTTTCCTCCTAATCATGTTCATAATGATCCTTAGTAAAATCTGTGTGATATGACTCATTTTTCATAATAGAGTAGATTATTCAGCAATTCTCTCTAAACAAGGTAAAACAGCATCTCACAGAAGCAAGCGCAGATAGTGACAGATGCTGCTGAGATCTAGTGAATCAAGCTGAGAATCTTATAACATCAGGTATATCTGAAAGTTTAACTGAGAAATACCAAATCCAAGTTAAGATGGAAATGAGCTATTTTTGAGTAAATTTCAAATGTCCCATTCTTTAATTTTACCATCTTTAAAAGAATAAGAGCTAAAGTAATACAATTTCCTCATCTTGTGCCATCCCTCATAAGTGTGCGAAATGTTCCCCCCATCAAATCTGAGGGCGGTAGATGAATTGAATATAAGGCCACTCCAAGAAACAATACCTGGGTGAGCACACGGAAGCTGTGTACTATACAGACAAAATGACAGGCCAGGTGTAGAATGAAATGAATGAATCCCGCTGTTTATACTTCACCTCGACACCGCAAGGTACAAGAGGAACATGATATGAGATGAGAAATTTCTCCTCACATTGTGTTCAGAAAATCTAATTTCTCTAATGAATTTATAGTTTTGTTTAAATTTATTTCTTGCAGTTTCTGATTTGATTTTCTGTCTGTCCATGGTATAAGTCAGATACTGTTCAGTCTGCAATCAATACTGTATCACTCGAATATCGTATATTATTCTGCCCATTATGCTGCAAGTACTTTATCACGTCTTAATTAAGAAAGCCTTTGGGTAGTCAATGAAGCAAAGATATAGGTCTTTGTTTACTTCTGTCCACTACTCTATTATGAAAAATAAGTAAATAAAATTAAACAGACATGACACTCTTCTAAGAACCATCTTCCAATTTTGCCATCAAGTGTCGTGGGAAGGAATAGTTGACCTTCCATTGTCCGATGGGTGGCACTAGATGGTGCTATTCTGTGTGACAGTACAATGTCTTTGTTGTCGTTAATCCATTTTCTTCTCAGGTGTCCTCTTGCTCCCATATCAAATCTTCTTTGATGTAGGGCCAGTGCTGGTCGTTGATGGTGTTGCATTCTAACGAGATGGCCAAACCATATGATGATCGGCCTTTCAATATATGTGGCACAAGATGTTGATCCCACTGTCTGTCTGATATTTCGTACTTGGTTAAGTTGGCAGCTCTTCGCAATGCATCTCATCTCGGAATTGATTTCGTGCAAGTGTGATTTGATAATGCCAAATATGTTATTATTATCTGTCGTTTTGCAGACTTAGGCATATTTGGATGTATAAGCGCACTTGCTTTTTGACATCCAATTTTTATTTCAATTCTGCCATCTTCTGTGATCATACAACACAGATATTTAAATTATGTGACTTGTTTCAGAGGTGTACTATTTATTAGTATATTTAGAATGCCAGGAGATCTGCTAACCTACATAACTTTAGTTTTGTTTGTATTTATATTCATATTGTATATGTTACATTTACTCAACTTATTGACATGATTTTGCATTCCGCCCTCCTGTAAAACAAGCACTTATTGACTACAAATAAAAGCTAATTCATTGCGGGTGGATCTATTATTTCGTTTAAAGTAAAGAATTTGAAATTTTCTTAATTGTTTCTGCCAAGGCTTGCTGTTTTGTTTATTCTATTATGAGAACTTCTTCTTCTTCTCGTTCATCCGGAGTTTTTTTTTCGGATGTGATTGCGTTGTGCCTGTTTACAGCAGAGCTGCATTCTTGCGCCGTTAGTCCGACACATCCGACTTCTGCGGGCATTTGTTGACCGGGTTAACCTTCCCGGATGAGAACTATAATGGAGGGAAAAGTCAAAGGCAGATGAGCAACATATAGACAACAATGTAAATGGGAGGAGATCAAGAGACAAACAGCAGTCTGTTAAGGGTGTAAAACCAAAGAAATTGACAGAGATCCATTGCACCAATCTTCACTGTGGAGATGACATTTGATGGAAAGAATGTCAAACACTGAATCTGAATTCATGCTGCAGCAAGTATCTGACCACACACTGAACTGTTTCTATTTGTTTAACCACAGAACAGCAGTTTTCCATTCTTAACTCCTAGACAGTTATGACTTTCACTCACTCTGTCCTACTAATCTTTCTTGTTTGTCATCATTGTTCATGTTTTTAGTACCAGACAGCTCCCGTTTGCATTCCACCCTGCCTGACTACACGTGACAACAGCAAACATTTCTAGGACAGATGCACGTTTAGCAATCTACCTAAACCACTCCGAGGCAACACTTTAAGTGACTGAGGTGAAAGTATCTAACTTCATTTTTTTAAGAAAAGTGACTTGCTCAAAGAAATCTTAATGTTGTTGCTTGAAGTGACATGACTGGTCTATTCAGTAATCATTGTGGAAACAAGGAAAATAAATTATGTTACTATATACAAGATTTAAACAAAATTAAAAATTGTAAGAATTAAATACACAATTTTTAAAATTAAAAAACAAGTAAACTCATCAAATTAACTACTTTATTGAAAAAGAAAAGGTGAATAACCAATTATTCAGTCAGTTTGCAAATGTGTCATTTCAGTTGTGTAAAACAACACTCCAGTAATGCGTACAACAGTTCATGTGTCAACATACAACACTAGATACAACATGAACACATTATGTATTCATCTCAGAACATTCCACAGCCAAAGATGTTGACATAGAATGTTAACAAATGCATATGGACAACTGTCATTACCAGAAGAAACGCCTGAAAATGTATTAATTGAACAATCATTTGTAAAGACAACACTGCAACATTCTCTAAATTGTAAACAAAAGTCTAGGACACCTCAAAGCGTAATCCTGTGCTGGTTACTCTGACTCTGAAGCAGTTCCTTGTGGATTCTTGTAGTACTGAATGTTTGTTATCACCCAGAACATCGGGAAAAAAATGGCAACGCACATTCCACCACCCAAGAACACCTTTTCCTGTTGACAAGAAAATAAAAATACAATTGAAAGTCTTTCAAAAGGAATATAATTGAAAAAAAGTAACAATGCTATAAATAATGAAAAATCACAACACCACTCAAGTATATAGCAGATTGCAAAAATGATGCATGCTTTAAACAAACTATCGCTGAATCATTGAATAAGCCTTGTCACCCGCCGAAATAAATGATTGCCTGGCATATTACGCTGCATCTCCTCAGGTGTACACTATTGTAATAATTGATAACAGGCCTGTGAGATCATGCGCATGTTACTGGGGCCCCACTGGGGTGGGAGGGAGGAAACCAGAATAGTAACACTAACTTTCTGTGCAAGTTATAAAAGGCAATTAAAGAGGGTTGGTCTTAGATACCACACTACTTCATACTATGGACAAACTCTAAATCAGCCAACATTCAACTAACCATGAACTGGCTTACAAAGAGCTTGGCATGCGTAGTTGTGGGTCAATACTCCACTAGGAGTATCAAAGGCAAAACAAGAAGTAGTAACCTACCTGAGACAACTTAAAAAACAAACTGAAAATTGATTCAGCATCACACCAGCATACTTGCCAGCAAAATGCCCAATGGGTACAAATCTGAGGGTGGCAGATGAATTAAATATAAGGCCACTCCAAGCATCCCAAGAAACAATACCTGGGTGAGCACACGGAAGCTGTGTACTATACAGACAAAATGACAGGACAGTTGTAGAATGAAATGGAAGTGGCCCATCAGGAAGCTGAGAGCAGTTCCAAGTTTGGAGAAAAACTCCAAATATTCGCTTATAACATAAAGTTAGTCTATGTTTTATAAGTTACATAATAAGTACAAGTATTTAGGGGGAAAGATACAAGTTAATGTGAATCAGTGTATAGAATAAGGGGTCAGATATGCTGCCTAAATAGCATGATTTGCCGCTGCGGCTAAGAAACCTCAACGTTCCTATCTGAAAATCCTAGGCGACATTCTCAATATGTGTTTAATAATAGAGAAGTGCAGAGAATTTAATGTAAACCTATTCTCACGTTTTGAGGATTATTCAAAGGCATTTGACTGTGTACAATCATCAGAAACTTTGGGAAATCATGAGGAATATGGGCTTTCCATCACATGTAATACAACTCATAAGAATGCTCTATCTAGACCAACAAGCAGCGGTTAGAATAGATGGCGAGACATCAGATTGGTTTGACATCAAGCTAGGAATACGTCAAGAATATGTGTTGTCCCACTATTTGTTTAACCTGTACGCCGAAAATATAATGAGAAATGTAAGAGATGATATAAATAGGGAGCTATATGATGCAGTAAATATCGGTGGTCTTGACATACCAGAGATTCGGTATGCTGATGATACAGTATTGCTATCCACAACACAGACTGGTATAGAAAACCTAATAGCCTCAACCCAATTGAAAAGTGGAAATCACAACTGGTATCTTAACATTGCAAAAACAAAGATAATGCATACAGATAAAGCCACTATGGAGAAAGAAATATATGTTAATGAGGAAAAACTGGAGGTGGTGGAACATTTTGAATATCTTGGGTCATTTATTACCAACAACGGTGACACAATGAAAGAAATTACACGACGACTATCAATTGCTCTTCAGAGACTAAAACAACTGAATAAATTATGGAATGGGACAGACAGAACTACAAAAATTAGATTTTTAAGAGCATGCATCTTTCCCATTGCAACATACGCCTGTGAGACCTGGACACTTACTAAACAAGCTGAGCAGCACATAAATGCCTTTGAATATAAATTTTATAGACGAGTTCTAAGAATATCTTTGGTAAAGAAAAGAACAAATGCACCAATACTTCAAGAGCTGAATACTGAAGAAGGTTGGCTATTAAAAACGATAAAACAATTGCCTCTGAAATTTTGCAGACAACATAAAACATTTTTTTCGCAAAGCTCAAATGGCTTTAAAATCAGCAGCGGCACTAAAATATGCCAAGAGAGAATCAAACACAGAATGCAGAGGAAAAGTCCAAATCACACCGCAAGAGAAAATCTTCAGACAACATGAAGAGATACTAGAAACCAATATATTGAAGTGTGAAGTTCTCACACAAGAACCATGGACAAGCTGCAAAAATGTATAAAGTACAGCAATGGAAGACCCAGAAATAACCCTCAAAATAAAACACTTATTAAGCACATAGAGAGCTTTCACTTCACATGCTCAGGGACAAGTATCATTCCAACATCTGGACATGGGTGTTCACAGATGGCTCTGCCAAACATGCTACAAAAAAGAGAGGCAGAGGAAACTACATAATATATCTTAATCGGAAACTACTGAGGGAGGAAATCGACTGGAGCAACACTTTGGGACAAACTCTGGGGGACCGACGTAGACCAAGAGAATTATCCTTCTTTTTTTAAACCCATGCTGGAATGGAGACATAGTGAATATTGATTACAGAAGAAGAAAAAGTATGTGGAAATGTAGATCCAGTTTGGCAAATACTTAACTATCATGATAAATATCAGTTCACAGCATGTTGAATTTTGGCCGTGTACAGACAGACTGTGGGATCAACACCTTGTGCCACATTTTTTGAAAGACAGAAGATCAAGTGGTTTAACGTTGTTAGAATGAACATCAGTACCATCACTGGCCTTACATCAAAGATCATCTGCGACGAGACCACGAGGACGTCTGGATTGACGACATCAGAGACATTGTACCACACATGACACTATCCATGTTGACGGCAGAAGTGGAAGATGATGATGATGATGATGATGACCAACAGTTTTTCTATCTAAGTCTATGTATTCTCCAGTTCGCAATCAGATTAAACACAGCTCACTCATGAATATTCCCTAAAAGACATCTTTTAGGGAGGATTTTGCTATTTTCTTCCTTAACAATATATATATTCAATCAACCACAATTTCATGAAAACTTCAGAAAAAAATTGTCTTATGTATAAATAAGTGATAAAAGTGGGTTGCATAACCTTTACAGGACGTCTCGGTCAGCCTCCAGATTAAAAAAAAAACACTAGGCAAGTTTAAGCTAAATAGCTTACCATTGCATTCGGAACAACCAGCACTAATACTAGAGTGCCCCATCATGATTTTAAATTTGAGTATTTACTAATGAGACCACCACAGTAGATAGGCCTTGAAATTCAAAATCTAATGGTACCTCAATGATGCCTGTAAGTCAATTCTTCTTCTTCTGCGTTCATCCGGAGTTTTTTTTCAGACGTGTAGATCAATTCTAAGTGAAGATATTAACATTTTTGTGAAGGTGGAACGAGTTGCAATTTCTCATGCTCCTCATACGGTTTTAGAACTCTGTAGTGTGTCCATTACCTCCACCAGCAGTCTGTGCGTGCGAGATTGTCTCAAACGGTCATATGACAACTGACTCCAAAAATATGTTCCGTCATGTTAAATGATTAAAATATAGTACAAGCATACATATATATTATTATTAATCTTTAAAATTGTATTCACTTTAACTTTAGTAGTTCAAATTGCACGTTTTGAGTGTTACAAAGTGTAGTCCGATCGATATGCGCGCCATCATGACCTGTGGGTTTCCAATTCACAAAGGCACACCTTTGCAGAAAATCTGTTTTTCAACCACAATTCGAACAAGTTTAGCGATAAAACTATACTGATTCAGGGGCAATATTTTATATGGCAATTAAAATTCACATTAAACAAAGACACCTATTGGATCCATCAATTCCCATACACGATCATTCCGCTGCCTCTGTGTGATGCACTCCACGGCAGTCGTCAGCTTGCACAGATCCATAGAGCACACTTTATTCACAAACTTCCAGTTTCTCAGTTGTATATAATATTTTAGTTCGTAATGTTTAATATTTTCTATTATATCACCTAAATAAATTCCTGAAAAATAAAAAAAATAAAAACCCAGTGGGGAATAGAACCCCGGTCTCCCGCGTGACAGGCGGAATGCTTACGACTACGCTAGCAAGGACACAATGATTGTTCCACAAAGATTAGTAATATAGCCAAGCCGCCATTTTGGGTTTCCCATTCACAAAAGGCACTTATCATGATCGTAACATCTTCGCCTGTTTTTCAACCACAACTGAAGCAAGTTTAGCGATGAAACTTTCTGAATTTCTGAAAAAAATTTGATGCAGAATTCGAAGATCCATCTACAATTAACGGTTTTCAATTGAAAGCGCCAGAAAAAAAAATTAATTACGGTTCAGCATGACATTCCCATTTTTGATAAAGTTTTCTCCTGCATGTGACGTTGTCTCAACCAACGGGTCATAGGCGGATTATGAAAACTGACTTCAAAAACATGTTCCGTCACGTTAAATGATTAAAAATTAGTACAATTATACAAATAAATTATTAATAATCTTCTTCTTCTTCTTTTCGTTCATCCGGAGTGTTTTTTTCAGATGTGATTGAGGTGTGTCAGTTACGCGCCCATGGGCCGAAACCCGTAGGCCAACACATCCGGCTACAGCGTGCTTTTTTGACCAGGTAGCATTCCTGGGAGACTCACTTTTGTGGTGCCATCTACAGCCCAGCTGGCCAAGGTTGAACGGTCGAAGACAACGGTCATCCCTCAAAGGAAGGCAGGGACAGTCCATAGCATTTTCCGCCATCCAAGGTTGCTTCCATAGTTGCAGGGCCGACACATAGCGCCCTGATTCTGGGCTCACCGAGGGAAATCGTCACGTCCTGCTCATGGCTGCTTTAAATCCTCACTTCAATATATTGGTCATTTCGTTTGCCTCGGGCCATTCCTGCACAAACCAGACAAGTTTGCAGACGGTATCCACTCAGCGAGTTTTCGGACATGTGCTTGTCTTTGCGCCCGTCAGAGCTGTTCCAGGCACGACAGACATTCGGAAAACTACCTAGTCAGAGCTGTTCCGAACAAGAGCGGCATTCGGAAACTAGGTAGTCAGAGCTGTTCCTAGCACGAGAGACATTCGGACGAGACATTTCACTCGGACATAATTGCGTAGTGTCAATTTTTAGTTTGCCACCCGTAGGACGACACTTCCGACTTCCGGCGGGCATTTTTTAATGAGGTTAGCCTTCCTCTGGTTTCGAGGCACGTTAGACTGTTGTGATGTCGCCAACATCTCAGCTGGTCAAGATAGAACGATCAACGACATCGCGGTCGGCCCTCAAGGGAAGGCAGGGGCAGATCATGGGCATTCCCTCGCTATCCAAGGAGGCTTCCATAATTGCAGAGCCGGCACATATTGCTCTGAGACTGGGCACACCCGAGGAGTTGCCACGTCCTGCTCATGGCTGCTTTAGTTCCTCACTTCCATGTGTTGGGAGTCTCGCTTGCCACTGATCGCTCAAGCACACACCAGGAGCGGTCAGACTGCGAGCGACATCCACTCGGTAAGCTTTTATTTTTGACTTCGGACAACGCAATAGGTTCGCTCGCCGTGCGTTCCATTTCGCGCCATTGAGACGTTCTTCCACTTTTGTCTACACTCTCTATGAGTTAGATACAGACAGTTTTCGTAACCATTTCCTTCGACTGGGGCACTTTTCTGACTTTTTGTACTCGCTCACAAGGTAGGCTACATGTGCTGCCGGATCAGCACCTTACCTTCGTGCAGCAGTGAACGAGAAACGGCCTGGCCCTCTCATCCGGGGATCTCTCATATCCCCCAGCTGAGAGCCTTCGAACTTGTATCAGACCTGAGCATGTAGCTTGCTCAGTATCACGCCTCTATTTTTCAGTAGGAGGGTATTGGCCTGGCTCTCAGATCCAAGGGTTTGTGGCTTAGAGGCGTTCAGCCACAGCCCTCGACAGGGAGCCTTAAGTGTTTTGTCCGGACCAAGAACTTCTGCCTTCATGCGCATAATTTAAACTTCTGACTGTTATCCTCACCTCAGTCTAACCCGCAGAGCAGCAGGTTGTGTCTCTCTTAGTCTGGCCCCTATCCCATAAGCTGTCCGATATGTAGTTTTCATCCATCGGCAAGCACATGGGGTCAGAGGGACACACAAGCTCCCCCACCGCGGCAAGGTGGAGACACATCGGGGGAGATTAATAATCTTTAACCCTTTACAGGGCAGACACTTGTCCGTTTTCTAGCCCTTACGGGGAAGATTTTTTCAGGTTCGGTAAAATTTCGGGTCACGTTAGTAAAAACATCACAAATAAGGTGTTAGTCAACTGATTTTAGTTAAATAAACAACACAATGAAGGGAAAAGCATGCAGAATATGTTACTCAAGTGATTGTTGTCGGTAATCCATATATGAACACAAATATTTACGAAATACGGCATGTTGTTTGTAATTTTCCGTCTCTATACGGCAATTTACAAACACATTTTCAGAATCATAATCACTTTCTTTAAAGTCCGACTCAGACTGCTAATGCCGATTAATAGTCAACTTCGTGCCCTTTAATGTCATTTAAATTGAACCTAGCGAAATCTCGGCTATCACTTGAAGAATCGCCAAAATCCATTTTGAAAAACAGAGTAAAAATCCCGAAAACTATCAACAATTGTCCGTAAAAGTCCGTTCAAATTCATACTATCGTGTTTACAAATGGCGGCCACGTTGTCAAGCTGTCGGCGAAAGCAGCCATCGGAAGAGTCGGAAAGCCGAGAGATTGCGTTTTTACAATGCATAATAGTATCGGCCGGAATCGGACGCTACGATCGTTTTATGGCATCGGCCGGAATTGGCCGCTGTGACCTGTAAAGGGTTAAACTTATGTTCTCTTTAAATTTAGTAGATCAAATTGAATGGTTTGTGTGTTTTAAGTGTTACAAAGTGAAAGCGTATATGCCAGTCTGATCGATATGCACCTGTGTAGCCACCATGGCCCATGCCCATGGGTTTCCCCATTCACAAAGGTCCGCCTTCGCAGAAAATGTTTTCAGCCACAAATAAAGCTACTACAGCAATGGAACTTTCCAGATATATTTAAAATTGTATGCAGAATTCAAAAATACATCTTTAATTGATGCAACTCTATCAACAACGCCAAAATAGTGTTACAAAGTGCACATGCCAGTCCAGTCGATAAGCGCAAAGAACAAAAACAGATCTTCACAGAAAATTTTGTTTTCATCCACAAATAAAGCTAGTACAGTGATGAAACTTTCCAGATATATTTAAAAGGGAGGCTCTATTCGCAATAGAATTATGAATAGAGAAAAATTATATTCGCAATAAAGTTCTGCCGAATTCTTAATTTTTAATGGATCACCCTTCTTCTTACTTCTGTCCATTCTTCTGGCATGCAATTTTATTTTTACAATACATTAGTGCTGTTTAAATATCAAGAATAATTTTCCAGAATTTGTATCCCCAATACAAATAACGATCCCTCCAAATAATTGTGTCCTCAGGCGAGTTCAAAAATTGTTAACTTTTGTTTCTGTACACTTACTGTTACCAGGCATCCATGTGTAAATAAAAATGTAAAACAAAACAAACATTGGAAACAACAAACTGCCATCAGAATAGATAATGATGTAAGTCAATATCAGCCTATTAAAAGAGGCGTGAGACAGGGATGTGTAATGTCTCCAGATCTTTTTTCCCTGTACAGTGAAAGCGTCACAGCGTCCGCTCACTAGTCAATTTTAGTTTGAGCCAGTATGAAGGTGGTTAATTTGGGGTGATATTTCAGTTCTTCTTCTTCTTCTTCTTCAGCTTTCCGAGCCATTGAGGTTCTTTGCTGCAAATACAATCCGTCTCCATTCCTCTCTCTGGTGGACCTTCTCTTGCCAGTCGTTGATTCCAAGTGCTTGTAGTTCTGTACATGTATTATCTCTCCACCGTCTTCTTGGTCTACCTCGGGGTCTACTGTCATTTATTTCCTGAGTGTAAGCGAGTTTTGTTTCCCTATTATCTTCCATTCTTTCTATATGCCCCAGCCATTGTAGTCTATTAGCCTTCATGATACCAGTGATTAGCGGGGACTTAAACAGATCATAAATGTCTTTGTTTACTTACTTCTTTTCCACTCTCCACTTTGTGTATCCCTAATGGGTCCAAAGATGCGTCTTAAAATTTTGTTCTCAAAGGTTTGTAACAAGGCTTCGTCTCCTTTCGTTGTACTCCAAGTTTCAGAGCCATACAGCACAAGTGGTCTGATCAGTGTTTTGTATATTGTGATTTTGGTGTTACGAGATAGCGCCTTTGATTTTAGTAGATGTTGTAGTGCATAGTATATCTTATTTCCAGAGTTGATTCTAGTTTGTATTTCTTCCCTTATGATGTTGGAGCAGTTGAAGATTGTACCCAGGTATTTGTATGTTTCCGTTCTTTTAATGGTCATATTATCTATTTGTATGTGGCCAGAGTTTTTAGCCATTCCGTCTCTTGAAATTACCATATATTCTGTCTTATCTTGGTTGATAACCAGCCCCATCTGTTGAGCTTTTTCCTTTAAGTGAGTCAATATTTCCAATGTCTTTTGTTCACTTTGCCCTTGGCAAATAAAATTCACAGTTAAACAAAAACATCTATTGGATCCGTCGATTCCGACACTCGATCACTTCATCGCTGCCTGGGTGCTAAAAATGAAAAAAAAAAAATATTGCATCCCGAATGGGGAATCGAACCTCGAGCTCCCGCGTGACAGGCGGAGACACTTACGCCTATGCCACTGAAGACACATTAATAGAACAACGAAAAATTATAATATAGCCACACACATAGGAATAATTACGTGACCTACTTCTACTGCGAATATAATTTTTCTCTATTCGCAATTCTATTGCGAATAGTCACTTCGTATTTAAAATTGTACGCAGAATTAAAAAATACATCTATAATTGATGCAATTCTATCAACAACACCAAAAAAAAATTAATTACGGTAGGTATGAAATATATTCTTATTTATATAAAAAGTCACAATGATTTCAACCAATCGCAGTGCACGGAATATTAGGCAAACCTTTCCTGGAAAACCCAGGATGACGTGTGTTATTGTCACGTGAGATTTGAATGAACGGATGATGTAGAAAGAATGCATGGTATATTGATAGCGTTTTGCGGGACAAGGTGGATCATCGCGGAATGGCTCCGTACATCACTTCTGTTTTAATTTCGGGTAATGGCACGATCGAACTGTCTACTAATACCATTGAATGAAAACCAGCGCTAGGCAGCCTGCTTCCAAATCGACTGCAGCTGTGTTTCGAACATAGTATGCAGGATTACAAATTGTGTTCATAATCCCTTTGCCAAAGCGTCGACAGACATAAATAAGTATCTATTTTAATAAGCTTTATCTATACGAAGGGGTTACGGACGTGATTCGTAATCCCATATACCCGGCTTCGAAACACAACGGTGCTGTTTTTTTAGAAAAAGGTATAGGTGCCGTTCGTTCAGAAAGCAATGGCAAACTACTGAACGTAAACTTGCCCAGAAATCACGAAGTCAAAATGCTGAGGCTGACTGCTATGTCCTGTGAGGGACATGCAACTAAATTTTAAAAATAATAAAAATAGCCCACCACTTAGCAGTGCATATGTCAACAGTTTAAAATTACCATACTACAATAAATCATGCACAAAAGCAACTCATGAACGTTATTAAAAACAACTTAAATTAGGACTCTCTGTAGGCTTCAGTAGCATTAGAGTAAACAATATGCTTATAAATCTGTATACAAGCATATTATTAATGTGTAATGTAATATTGTAATGGTTTTAGCTGATATGTTGGTGTAATGGTTAGAATGTTGCATTGACAGCGGCATGAACACGTGCCATATGATGGTTCATGAGTTCATGTTAGCTCTGGACATTTGCTGTTGGAGGCAAAGGCTGGCCACTTATTCATTTTGTCATGCACTCAGGCCTACAAAATATGATTATGATGGCATGAAACAAGGGGTAGAGAAATGTTCACCATGGTGCCTGAAAATGTCTGCCCAACTCCTGAATTTTCAATCATTTTCTTAGCATGTACTTGCATAAATTATGCTGGTTCCTGAAAAAATGGGGACTGGCTCCTGAATTATGTTTAGTGTTTTCCAACTCTGGTCCTAACAATTCCATAACCACAGCAGGTTACTGCTACTAGCAGGTTCAACCGTGCTGTGACCCGGAAGTTATATACCGCACCACCCCGAATGATCCATTGTGTCCCCAATGGCTGTTGTAAAGACCATTCATGATTACGTCATCATTCATTAATTCAAATATCATGTGACAATAACAGACGCCATCTTAGCTTCTGCAGAAAAGGTTAGTCTAATATTCCATGCATAGCGATTGGTTGAAATTACCTTTGTCATTTATATAATTAATATATATATATATATATATATATATATATATATATATATATATATATATATATATATATATATATATATATATATAATAAAATATGGTACATAACTAATTTCTATGCTGTTCTTGTAAGTCCTCAGATATTTTGAGATGTAAATTTGAATTCTGCACCCATTTTACATACATGTGGAAAGTTTCATCGATGATCGTCAATATAATAAGTGGTAGAAAAAAATTATTTCTGCTGACGTTTCGTCTTTGTGAATGGAAATTCAAGATGGCGGTTGACGCAATTGATCGAAATAGGCTCAAAACGTACAATTTGAACTATTAAAGTTAAAGAGAATACAAGTTTAAAGATTATTAATAATTTATTTGATTACTTTTACGGAGTGACTATACACAAAATTTTGTGAGCAGTACGAGCCGCTATACACACAAATTTGTGGCTGGTCACGTGATTATTCGGCTGGTCACGAGATGTCTACTTCCTTTTGACTACATAATTAATGTTTGTGGAACTATCATTGTGTTCTCGGTAGTGTAGTGGTTAGTATCTCCGACTCCCCGCTAGCAATTTTTATTTTTTATTTTTAATCAGTCAATCAGGTGCCATCTCCACAATGAAGGTTGGCTGCAATGGATCTCCAACACTGTCCGTCTTTCACCTTGGCTGTACATTCTGTCAGGCTGATGTTCATCCATCTCTTGATGTTATCTTCCCACTTGTATCGTTGTCTACCTCTTGCTTGCCCTCCAGTATGGTTTTTATAAGACTATCATGTCTTTTAACAATAACATGGCCGAAATATTTCACTTGCCTCCTCTTTATTTCTTCCGTCAACTCTCTCTCTCTTCATTCCCAGTTTTTCTAGAACGTCTGCATTTGATTGTTTTGTTTCCATGAAATACGACATATTCGTCTGTATATCCACATCTCCAGGGCTTCTAAGCGACTTTTTAGTTGCTTGTTTTAGGAACTAAAATATAGAACTGAGAAACTCAAAGCATCTGAATAAAGTGTTCTCTATGGATCTGCGGTAGCTGCCGGGGGCGCATCCCCCAGGCAACGACGGAGTGATCGAGTCTCGGATGAATCCAATAGATGTCTTTGTTTAACGTGAATTTTATTTGCCAAATAAAATATCACTGTACGTAGAGTGTGTCCTTGTCGACAAATATTGTCTTTATGAGGTTTGAAGAAAAAGAACTTGCAAAAAAAAAAAAAAAGACACGACAGAGAAGAGAATAGTCTTCGTCAAAGTTTTGTGAATAGCGGCCTAGTTTTGTGCCGAATAATCACGTGACCGGCCACAAATTTTTGTGTATAGCGGCTCGGACTATACACAAAATTTTGTGTATTGCTTCTCCCTTACTTTTACTATTATTTTTTTATCATTTAACATGACGGAACATATTTTTGAAGTCAGTTTTCATATCCGTCTATGACATGTTTGAGACATTCTCGCATGCACGGACTGACAGTGGAGATAATGGACACGCTGAAGAGTTCAAAAATTACAAGATTCATGTCAGTCATAATTTTAGCCAGAGACACCTACACTCAAATGTATGTGAATATCTCCGCTTAGAACTGACATTACAGGTACTATTAGATTTGGCTTTTCAAGGCCTATCTATCTGTGGTGGTCTCATTAGTAAATAATTTTAAAATCATAACCGAACTTGCTACTGCTACGGGGCTTTGTTTGTTACAATGGTTTATTTTCCTATTTTATTTATTAAATTATAATTATTATCTGTGCGTTTCCTCAATAACCTGTTAGACAATACTAGTAAATCTTGCCGCCAACCAATACAATAAGATTACTTTTAGAAAAATATGTGGCATATGTGATCAATATATCGATGGAAACGGTTTATAAAAAGCAAATTTTTAATTAAGTTGCATGCCCTTCACAGGACGTAGCAGTCAACCCCAGCATTTTCGCTGTCCGTGATTCCTGGGCAAATTTTACGTTCTGTAGTTTGCCATTGCCTTCTGAACGACCGGCTCCTATACCTTTTTCGAAAAAACCAGCACCGCTGTGTTTCGAACCCGGGTATACGGGCTCACAAGCCGCGTTCGCAAGCCCTTAAAGCAAATAGATGAAAATATTTATTTTTTTTCTCCGAACTCGGTTCTGCTAAAGAACTTACCGCTAATGAGATGGGATTTTTCGGTGGTCCGGCAATAATGGTGGCCTTTGAGGTGACGTTAGACGTCATCCTGGGGACGATGTGTCTAAGAGAATGTCTCAGGATGCCTGACATTTCTGGACGTTGTTATGGCAGTTCTATCAACAAGGAAATGCGGGATAACGTGAGGTGTCAGACTCGGCAACCACGGGCAGGTCAGTGAAGGTCTTCAACGGCTTTCCTGTCTCGCCTATGCCAGGCGACAGATTCCAACTGATGTTAAATTAATTTAGCCGACATTACGTCTACATTCTCAATTTTATTTTATTGCTATATCAGTTGATGTATATATTGCATAAATGGTGTTAATTGTTTGTGTTAAATTTTATGTTATATGTTTGCTTCTTTTTATTAATTGTAATTTTATGTTTCGATTGTAAACACCAATGTTTTAAGAATATTGCAATATTTAAGTGAAAGTATAGACCCTTGAAACCCGCCCTTTTCTTATTAAATTTAAAAGTAATGTAAATTGTTTATATTTTGTGTTTGAAGCTACACTTGTGTAGTTTTGTCTGTGTTTTTTTATGTGAACCTTTGAGCATATTTTTTTAAAGTTCAATTGACACTACTAAGAAAGTGTGGCATTTCCGGCAACAACGGACGTTTGCACATTCATTCATTCCGTTAATTTTGTTGCGTATCCCTTACGGGACGTTGCAGTCAACACCAGCATTTTTCATCTGCTGTTGATGTACTAGGCAAGTGTTACGTTCAGTAGTTTGCCATTGCTTTCTGAACGACCGGCTCCCATGCCAGCACGTTATAACAGAAAACGCGACACGGTCTGCTGTACAAATCGGTCGCAGCTGAGCTTCGAACGCCAGTTACCCGGCTCACGAACCGCGTTCGCAAGCCTTAAGCCACGGAGCCGGACGAAGCCTTGTTACAAACCTTTGAGAACAAAGTCTTAAGACGCATCTTTGGGCCCATTATCAATCATGTGCCATGCCAGAAAGCGTGGGCGATCATGACTCGCCTTTTCACCAGCGTCGTGGATCAGCTCAGTGTTCCTGTCTCGTCCATGCCATGTGGCCAAACCATCCAGGTATTCTCTCGGTCTTCCTCTTGGTCTGTTTCCTTCGATCTTGCCAGCTGTCACTAAGTTCTCCAATCCATTTCTTCTCATAACATGTCCAAAAAATTTTGACTGTCTACGTCTAATTTCTCTAATCAATTTACGATTTTCATTTGTCTCTCGCCTAGTACTTGGTCATTGGTTTTTCTGTCTGTCCATGGTATTCTTTGCATTTTCCTCAGAAACCACAATTCTGCAGCCATCAGATGTTTTTCAGTTTGACTGCACATTGTCCACGTTTCACATCCATACAAAAGAACAGGCTCTATGTATCCCCTCAACACTCTTTTTCTCGTTTCAATTGACATCTGTTTATTGGTCAGAATGTTTTTCTTCTTGCTAAAGGCTACTTTCGCCATGGTGATTCTTGTTCTAATCTCTTCAAGGCATCTCCCATCAGATGTTATGACTGTTCCAAGATAGTTGTACCGATTCACTTGTTGAAGATTATTCCCATTTACTTGTATATTACATTGTGGTACTTCGTTCTTCCTAGTGACGACCGTAACCTGTGTCTTCTTACAATTTAATTCCAACCCCAGCTGCTCACTGTGTACAACAACCGCGTCTACTAATTGTTGTAGATCTTGTGCATTGTCTGCAATCAATACTGTATCATCTGCATATCTAATGTTGTTGATGTTTCGTCCTCCAATGCTGATTTAATTTATATCTTCTACACTTCTGAAAATATTTTCACTGTATAAGGAAAAAAAGATCTGGAGACATTACACATCCCTGCCTATAAAGGTTGATATTGTCCCACTTCATTATCAATCCTTATGGCAGCTTGTTGTTTCCAATATATGTTTTTTATGTCTGTCTTTCCCATCAATTTGTAGATCTGCAAGCATATCTACCATGCTGACATGTCCGACTCTATCAAAAGCCTTTGTGTAGTCAATAAAGCAAAGGTGTATATCCTTGTTTACTTCTATAGCACATTCAATAACTCTTTGCAGCATATACACATCATTTACTGTACCCTTTCCTTCTACAAACTGTCGTGAAATGCCGCCTTTACATCCCAGAACAATTTTCGGTTCACTTTTGATGGACCATGTAGAGAAAGAACAGAAGAATGAACTGCTTTCTCCATAAGCATGTATAAGACGTCTCACATGACGCAAGATTACAAATCACCACAAGTCCACTGGCAACCGTCTTCAATTTTACACCCGTAGGACTCACCTACAGAGGTTAACAATAGAGCCAGACAGAAGGGCAGACTCAATGGACTGGGGAATGGTAATTAAAACCGACCAGGCATGACGCAAGCAACCTGGGTTATCAACAGAGTTATAAACTGGCAGCTGACCATGAGAACCTAATTGCTCCTTTGACAAGACACCATGCAGGAAACCGATCAACCGAGACAGCTGACCACCTTCTGAAACAGACTAGAAGTGCAAGGTGTGAACTCGCTGATAAGACTCCCGGGGCTAAACATTGTCAGACTCACAGGTGTGAGGGCTGGTGTGCAGAAAGAATTTATGACTGGACATGCAGAGAGATTCTTCTTCTTCTTTCGTTCACTTATCATGTCAAATTGATTGTCTTTGGTTGCCACTAACCACTTATGGCTTTTCAAACTGTTTATCTATGCTTCATGTTATTGGCTTATGCATGTTTTTTCATTTGTCAGTCAATGCTTTGAACAAGTTCAAGTAAAGTCTTGGGGGCTGAGTGGTCTTGGGGTATGGTGTCCGCCTCGAGTGCAGGAGGTCCCAGGTTCAAGCCCCGGTGAGGGCCGGGATCTTTTCATGTGGACTTCTAGTAACAAAATTTCCCCTGGTCTCAGGGTAGTGAGATCGAATGCCCGTGTGTATTGTTGCATATGTAAAAAATCCCTTGGCAGTTGGAAATCGAAAAAGAGTAGCCTAACGGCGCTGCCTGGGCAAAATTTCGAGTTAAAATTATACCCAAAGTATTTCAGGATCCTATCTGGTACTATGGAGTTCGTGCACTTCTTCTTCTTCTTCTTTCGTTCGCTTGAAATATGTCTATAACTGCAATGCTGTCTCTTGTATGAATTGAACTGTCTTTTTCAGTTCACACAGCGGTCCATAGAGTTTATCTTCCACTGTCGTCTCTCTAGGCCAGAAGGTTTGCCTAGATATGCTATATTTTGGGCAGTCTTGGAGTATGTGCTCTGCTGTCTGCGACGCCAATCCACATGTACACATGGCTGTTTCACCAATCTTGAATTTTGTATACATGTGGTTGCGTAATCTATTGTGCCCTGTTCTGAGGCGCAGAATAATGACGTGTTCTGGTCTATCCATAACGTGGTAGTCATCTTGAGCAGGTTTTGGTGGCTTTCTGACTGATTTGATCATTCTTTTCATTTGGTGGTATGTAACGGGCACATTAGGCTGTTCTTCTTTGGCTCCTTCCTTAGCCAATTGATCAGCTCTGTCGTTTCCAGGTACTCCACAGTGGGATGGTATCCACTGTATGGTGACCTTATATTGACTGCTAAGTTCAGAAAGTAGTGTCCTTAGTACTGGCAATTTCCCAGACAGGAGCGCCTCGAGTACTGATTTTGCATCTGTCAGTAGCACCACAGGTTGTGTACCATTACTGGTATTTAGTAATTTCTCTGTTGCTATCTTGATTGCCTCAATTTCAGCATCATAGCATACTTTCCTGTCGGTACTCTGGCTGTGTCCCAGGTATTATTTGGGTATTCTATGTACACTCCTTTCCCTTTCCTCTGGAGTGAACTAGGCAGGCCGAGAGAGGGATCGTGCTGCATTGGAAATACATGATTTCTATATTTTAGCCCAGGCTTTGTGCTATGGGGAGGCAATAACTCCATCCCTGGTCTTAACTGGTCTCGGAATCAAAGCGAGAGGCAATGTCACAGTGTATGAATGAATGATGGCTTAACAAGTCTGGAAGAAATTATAAATCCAGTTTATTAAACATGTAGGTCGACACAGATTCTTGATATAATACAAACGTGTGGACAGCCTGCCTTTCAGGGCTGAGTTCTGATGTTAACTAACTTGACAACAAACTACGTCACGACTTGAGCATCTCTCCTCTCATTCCATCCCGATGCTCAATCGTGCTGTAGCCTTTGCCCACCTTACTTACCCCTCTGCTACACCTCCCTATGTTTTAAGAAAGAATTTTTCCTTTAAAAAATCTTTCCTCCCAATCCCCCTATTCTATTCCCTCTCTTTCCTTACCTCCCATAATTCCTCTAATCTTCCCCAAACCAACTTTATTTTAAATAAACAATCTATTCGTAAGTCTTTTCCCTGCCATATATCAACCCACTTCTTCTTCGTTTCTGGCCCTTCAAAAACATAACATATTTACACATCCTTAATAACATTTAAATCTCAACTTTATACAATACATCATAACACATCTTCTTAAATACTTCTTCTTCTCTTCACAAGCAATCCGCTTAAAATTTCAAACGCTGTACTCTTCTGATACCAACTCCCTATTGTCATCACCAACCCCACTAATTCTCCACTTTTAATCAACCTGAAACCACTCTCACACGATAGAAAGACAGAGAATCGGTGGCCACCGGAATTTAAAGAAGCAGTAGAACTCTTTCACCCAAAGACCACACTCAGCTAAATCACACACCCCTTTACCCCCCTATGTCATTTGAGACTTTATGTAATAAAGTCTAAAATAATTATATCTCCTACCGTACCACTTATTATGGTAACAGTTTACGCTGCTATCTACAGCATCAAATACCAACCAACAATTCCTTCCAATTGTCTATATATTACAGACACTACTACTTTTATGGCTCTGAACCTTACTTCAACCTCTCATTGTAATGTCAACCACAAAACATATCCCTAGGACACAATAAAAAAAAATCTATTATCCCTTAAGACCTCCTCCAACATAATACACATCACCTCACATAACTAATCTTCTTCAGAATTCTCTCGCCGAAAATTTCAGCGACCCCTTACTGTCCATTTATTATGGGCATATCAACCAAAACCTCCACTTATCAATTTATGCCGTTATCAACAGCAACCATATACCACTCCTGAACTCATGTGTGTGATTGCTTGCAACTAACTTTCAGTCCATATATCACGGACTCTCAAAAACCCCATGTCATTATGTCTCCACTATGTTCATTTCTCATTAACACACTTACACCCCTTTACTATTGTACTGTTATCCACAGTGTCTAATCAAACATGGATCCAATTCATGTTTACTATTTGTCTGGGGTAATCTTCTTATTCTTCTATAACCCAGCAATCTCGTGTATATCATGGCTCTTCTGACCCCATGGAAACTATGTTCAAAACTTTCCCCTCATTTACCCTACTGCTGTATTCGTTAATCTTTTCTTCCCCCATATGGCTTCCAATCCATATATTTCCAATCAATGCTGACTTTAGTGTAACTCTAAACTTTCCCATAACCATTTTACTTGTGTAGTAACCCCATCGTATGTTTCCAACACTTCATAGCCATATTAACCTCTCTACGCTGATTATCACAGCAACAAAATACCCATGAACTTATTCTTCACAAAGAGAATGTGTCTCTCTATTAGCTCTCAGTAGTTTTATTAACTCTTTTCTGAACGAAGGGTCCTAATTAAAGCCCCATGTATTGTCTTTATTCTAGACAAAACCCTGTAAATTAAACATAACTTAATTAACTACTATTTAACATACAAAACAGCGAAATAAAATCACAACAGGATATCATACCCCCCCCCCCCCCAATTTTTATAACATCATTTATGTTTCCCCTCATATCAATTAAAGGTATGATGATGATGGTGATGATGATTAAAATAATACAACATACATCCTAATCTATTGTTACCTAATACTACTGGTCTCTTTTACGGACCAGTAGTTTGTATGCACAATTCTAAGAACACAATAATCCTATTCTAAAATAATAACAATCATTTTACAGGACCAAAGCAAGCACACAAAAAAACATATTATATATGAGGTATTAAACCCAGACTCAATAAAACAATTGTCTTCTCACTAAAGAGAAGGTTTTCAAAAAACTATAACTCCCTTAAAATAACTACGTACAGTGGCCATCAACATTGGCCTCCTATACGAATTAATGTAACACATATCTACTCATACAAGTCATTCCACTATTTCTATAACCGAGAAAACAAAACACTTCACTGCCCCGTATGTATATCTGTTAACTACAGACCAATTTCTTAACTTAGAAACAATATCTGTTCTCTCTACACAAAAAAACCACTAATCAACAATAACCGTGCTATCGTTGATTCTCTCCCCTCACAATTTTCTATCTTTTTCAAAACTAACTCCTAACACCTCATAATATCTGGAATATCATCTTAAACAAGCACTGTAACTACAGGTCACTCACTCTATCCATTACTAATGTGATTATCCCAATGTTATCTCAATGTACCATCAGTCATCTATCTACCAACTAACCTGTGGCTCGGCACACCAATTGTTTCCCTTGGATTTGTACCAAGCATCACTATAACTCCTTAATCACTATTACCGTTATCTACGGTATCTCCACCCTCCTACGTCCAACAAAACTTTGTCTATTTACTATAGACCTCTCACCAATACATCTACTTACTGTACCAATAACTAATTCAACTTTTAAGTTTCTCGTCTACCCGACGCAATTAATATTTCATTCTCCTGCATCAGTACTTTCAACGTCTCACCACAACTACTCTAAACTATCCTCAAGTCTCTTCTAGCGATGATACTAGTCACACTTATCTGAACACGTTCTCCAACATTCATTTAACTAACCTTATTTACCTCTGTATCTTTCACTCCTCTTCCATTTATCGGGACTCTTTCAGAACAGCAACCCACGCCACTTATAACTGACAACGGACCTCACTGTCCTCATTTCTAAGTATTAGGCATTCATGCTTCGACATGTCCCTGTCATCAATACTAAACATGTTTTATGAAACATCATTCAGAATGTTAACTCTCTTTCCATCAATCTGTCATACAACTTCCATAATTTCCTTTCAAGATCACCCATTCCAAACAAAAGACATCACAATTCTCTAATCACGTTCTTTCTATCTCTCAATTTTCGCATACTCTATGTTCCACGTTTTATCAACGTCACTTATCAACCACTCTTCGCATATTCAGACGGACAGTGATACACAACCTCGCTCTCACCTCACGACTATTCTCGCATCACGACAACCTAACGTGTCTATACTATTACTTCACAACAACAATTTAAACGCCAATTCAACATTCTAGCAATCACTCACCACAATCTAAGCGTATCGACTTCCTCCACACACATTGACACAAGATATATCAGCGCAACTATTACCTCACTCCTTCTTCACTCACCGCGACGAATACCTGTTTGTCTAGAATTATACTCACGTACTAACTAAACGCCTCGTACATGCATGCTGTACTTATCATTTGCCACCAGCCTATCCATTCTCGATGCACATATGTTTGTCTTATTTCTACTTTATTTTCAATCATTCACTCGTTTTCAAAGACCAGAATATATTATCTCTCGCAACTTATATCTCTTTTACAGCACTATCAACTATCTCTTAAAACAAACCTCATTCCGCTGAACCACTAACCTCGTAACTATCATTCTATACTTCTCCACACAACAACTTTCTCAGACTTAATCAGCTCTTCTTTCTCCACAAGCACGACGTAACTCGTATTCTTCAAGCATCAACTTCTACAGTCTTTTACTCTTAATATTTTCGCGTTCAACTGGCTATTTTACACACAGGATACTCAATTCCTCCTCAATCTATATCTCCTCACCAGACACTCTCGGTTCACTTGTCAATAATACTATACTTTCTTCTCAAAGCAACAAGCAAAACTATCTCAGACAT
Organism: Cepaea nemoralis; assembly: GCA_014155875.1. Lineage (NCBI taxonomy): Eukaryota > Metazoa > Mollusca > Gastropoda > Stylommatophora > Helicidae > Cepaea > Cepaea nemoralis. The sequence goes on from JACEFZ010008440.1 coordinate 135,514, forward strand.
CACGTCATAGCTCTGAGTCGAACCATTTCTAGTACGAACATTCATACTTAGTTTATCTCTCACCCTCTACTAATTCTGTGCTGAATCTACTCTACTTTAATTACACCAGTTACACATCACTCGACGTGATTACTCTCTGTATCTTTCCATTCCGGACAAAGGAGTATTTTTACCTAGTTTACTCTCCCTATATCACAACCAAACACACGATATCCTGTATTACGTATCCACGTAGAATATCATTTGCCGTAACTCTCTATCCTCAACATCACTATCATCTACCCTGTACCATGTGATGCTACACCAAAAAATTCATCTGCCTATTTTAGACAGCTCATATATCTATATGCTCAAACCGCAATTCTTCTCCTCAGCCAAAACTATTCCATATGTCCTTCGTCACCCGAAGAATTTTAACAGTTATAGAGTGTATCCAAGTTAAATATTTCATTGTCTCTCAATACATTAGTCCGTCTTTCTCTAATTATGTCATCTTCACTATCTGTTGTTAACCTGTTGTTAAAGTACTCAGGTCTTAAGGTCATAAGGTCTTCTACTTTTCTTAAGTCACTTTCTGTCGTTGAGTAAATTCCCGCTATCTGTCTACTATTATTCTTCTTCTTAAATGATTTCTTTCTATTTCCTTTATTTGCGTCGGTCTGCTCACTGTTTCCTGTATACCTTACGTAACGTTTGCACCTCCCCATCTCGTCTTCAGATGACACACTGATAATAGTTCCCTCATCAGATTCATAGTAGTAGTTCAGTGCAGACACGTCGATCCTATTCCCATAGTCGCTTTTAGAACGTCTGACTTTCTTTCTCTTTCTTGGTATTCGTCTCTTAACCTTCCCTACTTTCTTGTCATATAAACTGGTATCTAGTTCTAAAGAGTCACTAACCAAAACTCTGTCCGTTGTCCACCAGCAACTATACCGTATGAGGGAACATCACGCTTCGAGTTGGGATCTGCTCGTAGTGCAATTCTCTCATTCTCCGAATCATCAGTATTTATAGCTGTTTCAGCATCACTGTATTTACTACAATATGCGGCGGTAGAAATATCTCTCCGTAACCTGAACTCTGCACAGCTAATATTTCTACACCATTTGGGGATTAATTTCATGTCTATACCTGAGGAACTTGACATCGCAGTTACCTCTATTAACTATCATACTACTATTTCTTTCTTCAATACTTTTCCTCTTTGGCTTCCTTTCGTCCTTGGTTCTCGTCTGTCTATCTTTCCCCATTTCAACCTTGTCTCCCTTAGTCAAGTGAGTTGGTTTTGACTGAGTCTCTATTACGTCAGTTTGACTTCCCTTTGTTATCTTGCCGGCTGGTTGTACCTGGACTTTTTTCTCTACTGTATCTACCTGAGTCTGTGTACTATTTTCTATCGTATCACCTGCCTGCGTCTGTGTCTCTCGGTTTCTTTTCTTTACTAATATCGTCGTCTTCTTTTCCTGTTCAATCCTGATATTGGCAAGTACTTTAGGAGTCGTTGAATTATCTTTGTGTTCTACTCTGTCCTTCGATCCTGACTTCAAATATTGTCTTTGTCTCTTTTCAAACCAGTCGTTACGTCTTTTTCTAGCGGTTGCACTGTGAAAGGGCCATCCCCATGATTTCTTTGAAAGGTTTCTCTCACGCCCATTTTTGTATTTATAACAACTATACCAGTCCGACCTTTCACCATTATGTCTGTTCTCACCGTCTTTTACCCCACTTACATCAGGTCTTGGTTCATAATAGCCATATTGTCTTCTGTCTTTGTTAAGCCATGGCTGTCTCCTGTTATTCTTTCCTACTCCATTACAGTCTACCATAAATCTATAAGGATCTTGTCTAGTCGTTCTGTTCTGCAACGTTTCCACAAAATTTTCTACTTCATTAACTGCTACCTTTAACTCTCCTAACCATGTACTGATACTGTTGTAATTCTACATATAGGTAATTCATTTTAACTTCTTTGTACTTATATCAAACTTAAAACTATATTCTTCCTCTGCATATTCCTTGGTCTTGAGCTTAGCTGAAATACTAAGAAAAGAAGACTGTTTCTCTATTGTGCTGTGATGAGTCTTCTAAGCTGATATATTTATACTTATACAAGCAAACAAACAATCAATTTTTATCAATATCCAGTCTTAAATTAACTAAAGGATGTTATTGTCCTCCTGAAATTCAATTATTTTCTATCTAACATAAAATATATTACCCCTTGAGGTAAGCTTTCCAATCGAAGATGAAGTCCTTGACGTCTATGTCCTTGTATGCTGAGTTTGCGAAGCACGGTACTCGAGTACTTGAACCAAGATCTACAAAGCGGCCTCAGTACGGATCAAAAACGCTCGACTGGGCTCTATAGGCTCGACTGGGCTCAACAAGACAGTGAAGAGCGGTTAACCGTACCAGCCACCCAGGGATGGGCTCTTGAAACACAGCAAGTAACGACTGAATGAATCAGCCACCCAAGGACGTTCTCTTGAAACACAACAGAGTCCGGAGATGAGCTGACAAAGGCTCAAGTTTAACGATTTAGGTTACTGGGCCATAGCGATCAAAACCATCACTGGACGACGGTGATCATAAAAAACAGTACTTCAGCCGAACTTGACAAGAAGCTTCGGTCTAAAGCAGAGTAACGGCGTCAACATTCTGGAACCGAGCAAGGATAAAATTTGGTAACGTTCACTGATTGTCCAGAATAGCGTGGAGCAATTATTGTGGCGCTCTTCATACAACAAGAAGCTGACCATCCATTTTAGTTACTCCAACAAGATGACCTTCAGTTGTTCAAGTTGACAGTTGACCTTCAGTTGACAAGCTGTTCTGTTAATGAATTTAGGATTCTTGATAGCAGAATTCCGAAAATAATTACAGACAACCACCCCTAGCCGGGCTTTTGGTTGCTGTAACTCTTACAGACGACGCAGTGGCCATTATTTTATATTTTGAGAGCAGAAAAATTTCTTCAGTCCTCCAGCAAACAAGTGACCTTCCGACAAGTTAGGTTAAGACAACGGCTGCAATGACGGCATGTCAAAACTCACAGGACATTGACAACAGTTCGGTCACTCCAGAGCATGATAATAAACAGCTCACGATTTTGACAAAAATCACACGATGGTAGATGGTAGCTCCATCCAAAACTGATTTCAGGTATGGCGGCTCCAATCGACTGACTGAAAAAACGCTTGTTATAAGTTGCAGGCCTCAAAAGGTAGTCTGGTCTGGATCTTTTGATTATTGCTTCCAACAAGATTCTAGATTCCCTCTTCTTCTTGTTGACGCAAGCTGAGAAAAGTGTTCATTAAAAGTTCTCCGCTGTGCTCTGCTGTTTCTTAGTACTTCGCATTGCGTCCGCGACGGCAAAGTCCAGAATCCTGGTCACGGCACCATTTAAGCCATATATCACAGTGTATGAATGAACGATGGCTTAACAAGTCTGGTATAAGTTCTAAATCATCTTTATTAAACATGTAGGTGGCCAATACAGATCTCATGGTATAATACAACCGTGTCGATAGCCTGCCTTCCTGGGCGATGGTCTAGATGTAAACTACCTTTGACAACAAACTACGTCACGACTTGAGCATCTCTCCTCTCATTCCATCCCGATGCTCAATCGTGCTGTAGCCTTTGCCCACCTTACTTACCCCTCTGCTACAGCAACTGTTACGGGTTATAAGTCCCTGTCAATTGGCGTAAACATGGGGTGCCACGCATTGCCTCTGACGGTGGGAGACACCTACAGGTGTCACTGATCAGCTACCGCCCACCTCAAGCTGGGCATCCCCCAGCCAATTGGGTGCTGATCCGCCACAGCCTGCCTGCTTCAATGGGTGCTTGGGGCTAGGACAAAATCTGAATTGCAGGCTGTAAAACCAATGCACCAGGTACAAATAAAAAGCAAAATAGAAACCTCAAGCTATGGCTTGCAACCTGGAACGTGAGAACCATGTGTCCAGGATTTTCCACTGACTTGACCAATATTGACGATGTGAGAAAATCGGCTGTGATTGATGCCGAACTCAATCGTCTTAACATTGAGATTGCTGGCCTGTAGGAGACTCACCTCGCTGAAGAAGGGTCACTCAGGAAAAACGATTACACCTTTTTTTGGAAGGGTAGAGGGCAGGCAGAAAAAAGGCAACACAGTGTGGGCTTTGCAGTAAAGAATTCGCTACTGGGAATGATTGAAATTCCAGCAGGAGGAAATGAAAGACTATTATCCATGCGCTTGGCAACCTCTTGTGGTTTTGCCACCATTATTACTGCATATGCACCGACATTCGATTCCTCTGATGATGTGAAGGTTTCGTTCTATGAGGAGTTAGACTGCGTGATCAAGGCACTTCCAAAATCTGACTACATTTATATGCTCGGTGATTTCAATGCTCGTGTGGGCAAGGACTCGAGTTCATGGCCAGTGTGCCTTGGAAAATACAACATCGGTCGCATGAATGAAAATGGGCAAAGGCTGCTAGAGCATTGCACTAGTAATGACCTATGTATTACAAACTCCTTTTTTAAAACAAAAGAGATGCATAAGGTTACATGGAAACATCCAAGATCCGGCCATTGGCACCAGCTGGACTTCATCATCACACGGAGACATCTGAATCATACATCATTAACTCGAAGTTACCACAGTGCTGACTGTGATACAGATCATTCTTTGGTTGTTGCAAGGGTTAGACTGAGACCAAAGAGAATCTACACAGCTAAACACAAGTCTAGCCCCAGGATTAATATTATTAACACTCACGATCCTGAAAAGTGCTTTCAGTTTCAACAGCAACTTGAAGACGCTTTCAATGATACATCAGAAAATTGTACAGTAAATGAAAAGGGGTCAACTTACTTAAGGAAACTTTATAAAACTGCCGTAGGGGTTTACGGCACTGTGGACCATAAGAGGCAGGACTGGTTTGCGGCAAACAGCTAGACTCTGCAGCATTTGATTGATAAGAAGAAGATAGCTCTCTTAAGAAACAAGGAAAGACCAACGCTTAACACTATGAGTGAGCTAAAGTAAGCTAGGAAGGATGCACAAAAGGCTGCCAGGCAGTGTGCAAATGATAGTCGTCATTCGTACTGCGAGCGCTAACAAGTCAAGTCGCATTATTCTGTCAAGAAGCCTGATCAGCGGGTAAATGTCACGTGGAAAATCCAACAACAAGAAACACGCTGTTGCCAAGATGTGCAGCGTGGGAGCCGACAAGAAGAAGAAGAACGTCGAGAGCCCACCTGCTAGCTGCATCAAAGAGCCTGATACTACCCCGATTACTGAAGCTACCACGAGGGAGAAGATTGACAGCCCAACACAGTCAAGAACCAAGTCAGCAGAGAAGGAGGAGAAAGACACCAGAGTCGGAAACACCGACTCAAAAACAGTCCGATGGGTTGTCAAGCGGATTCCTGTGGAGATGACAGATGAAGAAATCCTGAAGCAGCTACGTGAAGAGAATCTTCACATCCGATTCTTGAAGGCGGAGCGGCTTCTCACCTACTCCAAGATACCTACAACCTTGGCAGTAGTGACGTCGGAGGGCAGCGAAATGCCGATCACAGTATCAATCAGCAAGAAAACTCAACAGCCAGAGAGATTCATCCCAAGAGTCAATCAATGTTCAAGATGCCAGAGGGCCGGCCACAGCAGAGCAACATGTCGCAGTAAGACGGAAATCTGTCGATACTGCGCCGATCACCACGCCTTCAAGGAGTGTCCGCTGGCCAAGCTGGACACGGACTTCCGAGCTCCAAACAACAGAAGAAAGTGCGCCAACTGCCTGGGCAAGCATGGAGCAAGATACTTGGGCTGTCCGTACCTGCAGAGACACAGAGACGTCTTAAAGATCGCCATCATCACAAAGACACCATTCAAGGAAGCAATGCAGAGGGGCGAGACAGCCACGGGTATAGCACAAGCTGAAAGAGATCAACTTCAAAAGCAGATAGACGAGTTGAAGAAACAAGTCAAGGCACTGCTGACGCCTAACCCGACCAGCGACAACGAGAATCTACTGGCGGAAATAAAGGAGATCCAGCAAAACATCAAGCGAGAAGTGGAACAGATGACCGCATTGAAGCAGGAAAACGAAGAAATGCTACGCACTATAAAAGCGGAGAGAGAGCGGCTAAAAGCTGAAATGAAATCAACTCAAAACAAATCAACAGAAATCAGGCAAGTGACCACAAAGAAGCAGCAAGAAACACAACAAAAAACCGAGCCGGAGACGCAAGATAAAACCAGCAGCCGAACCTCGACGCCCAAAACATCCAAGGGGAAACCAACATCCCACCAGACAGCCGAAGAAAGACAAGATAAGGTACCTTCCGACGACATACCGTGGATTGGAGGGGAACCTACCCGGGAGGAAATGGAGGTGTACATAGAAGAAGGAAAGAAACGAGCAAGACAAGAGGAACTCAGACACGAGGAATACATAAGGAGACAGGAAGCAAAAGGAAAGAAGCCCAAGAAACTCAGGGGGAAACCGACAGAATACCCGGAATTACACTATGACGTCGATGCCGACTTCGAGTACTACATAGACGACGAAGAGATCGTCCCATGGCTGACCACAGAGGAAGCAATCGAAAAACAGCAAAAACTTACACACGAAAGGGAAAGAAAGCGCAAGGATTTAAATAACATCGAAAAGCTTCTAGGGGCATTACACAGAACAGGAGGCAAAAGTACTAAATAAAAAGTCCTTTAACCATTCAAGCCAGGAGCCTGCGCCAACAATGAAAACAACAAGAGGAAATATGCACAAAGGACAGCCGCCGACCGATCCCCCAGCTTACGATGCATGGAGGGGGATAACGAAAAGTCCTTATAAGGACTGCAGCCAGACGAGCCAGGAGCCTACACAAACAAAGAAAACCACAAAAACGGACGAGCACAAAGGATAGCCGCTGACTGATCCCACCGCTGACGTCACAGACACAAACGCTACATAACCAGTCCGAGATAGGACTCACAAGACAAGAATTAGGGTGAATAAACCCACAAAAACCACGGACCTCAACAATAACTACAGCTCATGAAGCAGGTTAGACGAGGCCGAATGTGGAATTTTTGTTTTTGAATCAACCAACCGCGTGCAAATGATTATTGGATCAAGTTATGTGAGTCCATTCAAATCACAAGTGATAAGGGAAACATAAGAAGCATGTATGAAGGAATAAAGAAAGCCTGTGGTCCAGTGATCAAAAGAAGTGCACGATTGAAAACCTTGACTGGAGAAATCATAACTGATAAGAAACAGCAGATGGACAGATGGGTAGAGCACTATTTGGAGCTTTACTCAAGTGAGACCAAACTAGCGGATGATGCCCTCATCGCCATAGAGGCTCTACCAACTCTTGACCACCTGGACACACTTCCCACCACAACAGAAGTTAAGTGTGCTAATGTGCACACCAAGCCGTCCTCTCTTTTGCCACCTTCTGCAGCGCACTCGATATTTTTCATCTCTGTCTCAAATTCTCTTCAGTTCTTAGAACTTCCTCTATTTATTTTTCCCTGTGGGTTTAAAAGGAGGAACTTTCTAGTTAACCTATTAACAGCTTTTCTGAAGTTGTATCCTGTCCACCCCAGTGTCTTTTTCTCACCCGCTAATTCACTGAATATTGTTTAGTTTGTTTTCTAAGTTCGGCATTAGGACTCTGCAATACCTTTTCTGCGGTCATCCGGAGAGTTTTTACAGACGTGGTTGCGTTGTGCCTGTTTTGTGCTGTTAGGCTGACACATTAGACTTCTGCGGGTGTTTGTTAACCAGGTTAACCTTCCCGGGGTTTTCGAAGGACATTCCACTCTCACTCAAGATGTTTTTGTTCATTGTGCTTGTTTATTTGCGCCTTTAGGCCGACGCATCTGACTCCTGCAGGCATTTGTTGACCGGGTGAAGCTTCCTGGGTGTTTTGAGGGACAGGACTCTGTAACACCACTTTAGACCTTTGGTAATGTGCAATGTAAAATTACATTTGACAATGCATAACATCATTCAGCCAGGTCAACATACCTGACACAAAAGCAAAAATTGTAGCTCCCAACAACTACTCATGGCAAGGTCTGCACCAGAACAATGAGGAAAATTATAGTACGTTGAAAAACAGTACCAAAAAAAATAACACGTTTTAACAGAAAATAACTTAAAATATGCAAACCTTCTTTTAATACAAGAGATTCTTTTTGTTTAAAAACCGGAATAGTAATACAGCACATACTATACAACAATCAAGGTTAGCGGTGTGCCAGGGTTAACTGTCACGACAACCAAGAACTCCCACTCTCCACAGGGTATCCATGGAAACAGATGCTGGTCTGGCTAATGAACAATAGATTAATGATAATCCTTGCTGTGAAGAAGCTTGTTGAGAGGTACACATTTAGCAAACTGAGACTGCAAGTTAGTTACAGCAATTCCCCCATGATCACGGCAGATGGCCAGCAGACAATTTCACAACTTGTGAGAAATGAGTATGCTCAGCCTGGGCGTCCTGTTTGTCTACCAGTATGTAACCAAGCCTGCACCAGTAACTGATTCCATCACAAATTCTACTTAACTGATTCAATCATGAATACCACTGAAGAAGAGTGAACAGCTGGATAGTGATTTCATCATACAACTAACAAAATAGTCATGTTGTATTTATTGTATGGTCTCACTAACCACTTGTTGCATTGCATACTGCCTCTAACCAATTACTGGTGGCTGTTCCAGAAACTGTTTTTGGCACATACCTGAATAAATAAAACTAATATGTTTTCATTAAACAGTAATTGAATATGGATTAGGTCTGCTCACTGTCTCAGAGAGTCAGCAGGTGAAGTTAGAGCGCATACAGAATGAAGCTATGCGGGTCATTCTGGGATGCACTAGAGACACCCCAGTAGTGTGTATGCGTTACATCCTTGGTCTGCCGACTGTTGCTGGTAGGCTCAAGGTGATGCAGGCGAAGGCATACCTCAGAGTAGCTGCAGACACAGACCACCCACTGCATGAGGCGCTGGACGCAGTTAAGGGTCAGCAACTGATAAGAGGGAAATCATGGATGGCTCAGGCGGAGGATACGATCAGACAGGTGTGCCCCTTGGAGAACATTAGGCGTGGAGAGGAGTGGGTCAGAGTGCCAGCGGAGCAGTCAGACTTGTGCAGAGTTATAATCACATTAAGCCGGGAGTGCAGGGAGTGGCCAGCAGGGGCCACGAAAGTGGAAATCCAGCAACTAATTCAGGACAATGCTCACTCGAGTGATGTGATTATCTACACAGATGGTTCGGTGTCAAGAGGTGAGAGAAGTGGCTGGGGGTTCATAGCCAAAGCTAATGGTCGATGTTTGGGGCAGGAGAGCCTGGCATATGATACCACAACATCCAGCTTAAGAATGGAAGTGGAGGCAGTCACTGCGGCTCTCCGCTGGATGGAGAATACGACACACACACACATCGTGATTGTAACTGACTCAGAAAGCATGCTGACGACGGGCAGACTTCTTGCGGGGTGGCTTGCTTCGCTTCGGAAGTCACAGGTGACAAGCATCACCTGGATCTTTTCTCCGGGGCCGGCGCTCAACGCTCAAAGGAAAGGCGAGACGGACTTATAATCAGATTGCTACTGGTACTATTAGTGTTGGAACTCTTCGCTGGCTGCTGAGGATGGGGACGGAGCACTTATGGGAATGCCCCGAATGCTGTGATGTCGATTCCTAAATCAATCAATAAATCAATCATTGAATGCTATATTGTGCACAATGTACATAACATTACAATGGTATTACAGCTTACATACTGCATCTATAACAATCTAATGAAGTTTCTTTTTCATTTTTTGCATCTTGAGCTCAGCATCCTTAAAGAAATGGCTAAAGCATGCATTCTATAAAGCCCATTTTGGGGCTATGTCTAATTCTAAGAAAAAAAATAAACAGCAACTAACTTTGGACTGCATAAAGGCACTACAATACTCTTCTTGATAAATGTATCTATTTTCAATAGTCAAAGGACTTTGAACATTTTAACCGTTTATATATATTCCAATCTTCTGACACCATCTGAAGTTTTAACTATATATGGATGAATTGATTTATCTAACAATAAAATGTGTTATAACAATAAAGCTCAAGAGAAGAACCAGACATGGTACACTTACAACTTAAAATTATAATCACAATACAATAGCTGAAATTGTGATCACAATATATAACTGTCATCATAAAAGAATGTCATTTACTGCCAATATAGTACCTTGTAGTGAATGGCGTGGTGGTGGTGGTGGTGGGGGGGGGGGGGGGGGGGGGGGGGGGGGTTCTTTGAGTCAGTTTGCCTCAGGCAAACAGTCACACAACAACATAACAACAATAAGTTTTTTCAGGTATGATGTGACAATTACATGATCCTGTTTTATTAGCAAACAACTTTGCTGAGAATGACCATTTTGCATGACCTCAAATTTATACACTGATTTTTAAAAGAAACCTCAGATTGTTAATTGGTAATTTTAATAGAAATCTTAACTCAAAAACTGTAAGTTGATCATTTACTAATTTCAGTGTGATGATAAATACACACAGAACAGCCTGATATGAAGCAGAAAACTTAAGTGATGCAGGTGAACCTGATATGAGCATGCATAAATAGGTTGACAAGGAAGAGCATACTTGCTCATCTTAACAATATAAAAATACTTTTACAAAGTTACAGTTGATTATAAAATACAAACACTCTCAGATACCTTCCTCAGCGCATACAGGACCAAGGAAGGCATGCTGGGGAAATATATACCCGTATAAGTGCATTCAATGTTTACAAGTGCCCCATACAAATAAACAACGGCTGATGTAACAGAAGTTGGAGGATATTTTGCAATAGTCACATAAAACTTAGTTGATAATAAACAGCATATTCAGAAGTGGAAGATGATGATGATGATGATATGATTATGGAGTAAACTTATTGACTGCATAAACTTATTAGCAGGAACCTTGATGGATAGATCAATCTTGTACAGCTCATGGCAAACTATTATCAAGCCACCATTACCCTCTGCTATAAGTGGTATAACAGAACCACAACTCTGTAAATTACAGTTGACATTTAATGTTGTGAGGATAAGATGACATTACAGCTGACATGACTTGATCTTCACTTTCCTCTGGCTTGGAGTCAGCTGACAATTAAATAGCTAAAACCTGTCAGGGAAACATGAGAAACCCAGGCCAAACCCCATGTATGTGCTGTGCTGAACCATGATCTCGTCAACATGCTTCCTCAGATGTGCAGTTCTATTGCTAGTCTTGCACACCCCACTGATTTGTGGGCTGGGAGAGGGGAAGAAGAGCCCCACAAGTCCCTGTGAAGATGGTAGTTTAGTACGGGGTCCCCGGGAAGGTTAACCCGGTCAACAAATGCCCGCAGAAGTTGGATGTGTCGGCCTAACGGCGCAAGAACGCAACTCTGCTGTAAACAGGCACAATGCAATCACGTCCGGAAAAAAAACTCTGGATGAATGCAGAAGAGAAGTACAGGGTGGTGAGAGCAGTCTCTACCCCAACATCACTCTGAGAGATGCAAGACCTTTGTGGGACTCTGGCAATCTGAGCCAATGCATTAGATTTAAAGAGGGCAAACTCAGCCCTTCAGAGAACTCCCAAACAACAACTGTGCTATATGATAGGAATACTGGAGAAATATTCTCCCCTGAGAGGCAGAGATTAATGCTGAGTAAAGCTGTGACTTAAACAAGCATGGAAAGGGATAAATCAGTATAGTGTGGCAGATGTTAGAAGGAATAATAGTGAAAATCATTTTTTTTTTTTTTTTTTTTGGGTTGCGTCAACATCAGCATTTTTCAGCTGCAGTTGATGTACTGGGCAAGATTAAGCTCAGTAATTTGCCACTGCTTTCTGGGCGACCGGCTCTCATACCCTGTAAGTTACCAACGCGGTGAGAACCGCTACCGATTCTTGCGCAGGTTACGTTACTCACGAGAATATACGGAGAAAGACTGTATGCAACACCAAGAAAAGTACAGAAAAACAAATGCTTAGGCAAAACACGGCTATATTGACAACCAATCTTAGTAACTACAGCATATTATAAAATGTATTTGCTTGTCATATCTTTCCTCTTTTATTTAAGTCTGCTTTCATGACACTCATGTTACTAGTAGTATTTTATTATAGTTAACTGTCACTGAATCTGTATACTAGCTGTGAGGTAGCTTATAATACTGCTGTTGATTAGGATTCAACCTGTTTGTATTGTTTAAATTGCATTGTCTATATTTAAAAAGAAAACGGATATGTCAATATTATTTGGTAATTATTATTGAATATATATATGTATGTATGTATATAGGCATATGTGTGAGCGCATAACACTCACAATAACACATGAATCTGCCTCATGTCAAACTCTGCTGCAAATCACAATAATTTAGATAGTCAACTAGCATTTTGGGAATTGGAAGATTGATAACATTTCCTGAGCTTGTCTGCCTGCGAATAGCTTGCCTGGAAATCTGCAAAAGACTTGGAGCTGTCTGTGATGTTGAAAGAAATATGACATCTCCATTGCGCAATCTAAAGTGAAAACAAAGTGAAACAATAATTAACGAATATATAAAATAAAATTACATTAAAACTACAACATTCTCCACAGTGAAGACTGACTGTAATGTGTTCTACATATCCATGGTGCACTCTTACAGGTTTCTTCTAATCCATCTCTTGTCTGTTCACATATGTCTTTTGTTTTCCCCTTTTCCTGTCATTGATAGTTCTTCAATCCATCCATAAAACCACATTACAAAAGCTTCAAGAGAAGAAGATCAAAAACAGCGTAAAAGCAAAATTAATAGACAACCTACTCCCAAGCAGAGAACTGGACCTTGCCCCAGGCACTGATGGAATGTTTAATGAGATGAAATGACAACACAATGATCTCTCTCTCTCTCATTGAAACAAACACCTGGAAATGACTATTGAATGGCACATCTTTAAGAGAAGACAGCCAGCCAACTTAACTTACCCTGAAGTAATATTTGACACTAGAATGAGTCGGAACTGCCATACCAATAAAGCTGAAAACTAGCCATGATGAGCTAACTTAGTGACACCACTTGGGCAGCAAATGAAACAATACTTAGAGTGTATAGCGGCAAGGCAAACAACCACATCTAGAACATGGGTATACAGCAATACATTTTCAGAAGTCAGAGCAACACTAATTGCAGCTGAAGAATTTGTAAAATCTGAAGGCAATACATATCCAGGCGAGTATCTAGCCGCTATGATACTGCAGGTCCCACTGTAAAACAAGCCAATTTAACTTACTCCTGTGAAACTGTATAAGTTTATTTAACCCTTTGCAGGGCAAATGTTTGTCCGTTTTTTAGCTCTTTAACGGGCAAGATTTTTCAGGTTCGGTAAAATTTTGGTTACGTTAGTAAAAACATCACATCTAAGGTGTTATAGTATGTCCACATTTGTTTGCCGCAATATAAACAATATCTCAGTAACCAACTGAGGGAAAATTATGAAATTTAGTATATAACCTTATCATTATGTCCACCCAACAAAAAATTTTTTGTTCTGGAGATTTTACAGCAGATTTCAAAGTTTGTTTATATGAGATATATAATTTACGGGTCTGACATGAAATTAATAATTTTAAATGTATTACAGCGTAGCCAGACAATCAGGGCTCAATTTTGAATATTGTACGTGTTTTCACAGGATTGGCCTTTTGCCAACCCCCCGCGTTGTTCAAACTAAGACTGTTCAGAGGTGTCTCAAAATGTGGGTTATTTCATGAAACCTGATTAATATGATTTTTAAAATCTTATCACTTATCGCTAACATTGAAATGTGTGAATATTTTTCAATGGGCTTTAATGCGAAATTGTACACTTCAAAGAATCACTATGAAGTTGTACACATATTTTTGTCAAGAAGCTGATCGCAAGAAACTGTTTTATACTATTACAAATTCCGAAAAAAGAACAATGCATGCATTGGGCTTGAGTAAACGACATTTTGTCAAAGGGTGCAAGAATCTAGAATTAAACCACCACGCAATAACTAAACGGTAGGTAGAAAGATTATTGTAGACAGTTTTGACAAAGATGTCATAAGGCGAGCTATTATAAAAATGCTTTAAAAAGTCGCTTGATATACGACAGGATCGACTTCATTGCACCGGGTTCTATCCCATATGGTTCTGTCTCTTTCCGCAGCGCGGAAAGCATCACATAAAGCACGAACTCCGCAGCTCTAGCGACGACCCACAGAAGTCTCCGAAAAATTTAACTCGTGAATTGGAATCGAACCCAAGACGTTTGGAGCCCGAGTCAAAAGGCTTGACCACTTCGCCACAGAGACTCCTAAAAATATAAAAAGTTTGGATTTTATATCCAGGATTATCCAGCATTATAAAAATGCTGGATGCCAAAGAAACAGTGACTGTAAGAAAACTTAGGGTTTGGTTCAGAAAGAACAATAACATAGAGCTACCCAAAACAACTTTGTGGAAAATTATAAGGACATTATCTTCACTATTTGAAAGTACAAGGGCGGTAGAAATAATCTTTGCGAGCAACCGCATTTAGGAGCCATGAGAATCAGATACATATGTGAAATAAGGGAAATGCGCAAAGAAAATTATGGCATCGTGTGTTTGGATGAAATGTGGATCAATGCGCACCACACAAGTGATAAGGAATGGCAACCAGTGGATGGACAGATAAAGCGATATGTGCCCAGTAGTATAGGACAGCTTTTGGTCATGGCCCATGCTGGTAATACACATAATGGCTTGCAACAGAATGCTGGGCTCGTGTTCGTATCAAAGCATACAGACAATAGGGAGTATCATAATAATGGTAATGTATTTAGAGATTGGCTCGAGAATACTATATAATAATATATGTCTGTCTGTCTGTCACGAAGACTCACAGCGGGTCTGTCACCCATGTGTACGTGTGAACAAACTACACAGACAGCTGAACAGATCCTTAAAAATGGAAACATGATGACTAAATTGCGGTATCATTTCTGGTCACTCCATACGCACATTAACGCACAGCTATTTGGAAGCTTTCACAAGCTCAATATAAAAAGCTAAATGCATCATAGTAACATGAATACTTGTGTACAATTATTAACCAGCAGCTGAAGAAACAAGAAGGAAATGAAAAATAAGGTAAGAAATATATTCCTTCTACTTTCCTGTCAATTTACACATTATTTACCCCATACCTCTGTACATTCTGTCTTTACTAATATTACACATTGCACCCCTCTTGGGAATCTCCGTGGTGAAGTGGTCAAGCCGTCTGACTCGGGCTCCGAGGGTTGTATGTTCGATTCCTTCATTTCAAGGGTGCATTTTTTCGGAGACTCCAGAGGGTCGTCGATGCAGATACGGAGTTCGTGCTTTGTGCCACGATTTCCGCTCTGTGGAAAGAGACTGAGCCATATGGGATAAAAACCCGGTGCAATGCTACTTTAAGCTACTTTTTTTATTGCACCCACTCCCATACGAACCTGGCTGCGCCTTGTACTTGTGTCTTTACCAGAAATAACGTGGTTTACTGTAAGACTAGTTTGTTAGCGTGAATTCACTACATTTCCCCCAAAATATCAAAGAAATGTTGCCGCTTTCAATGATTTAAGTTGCTTTTGGACCTATCAAAGACATATTTCTTGGGTGCGGGTAAATATAAGACGGCTGGAAAAATTTCATAACGATGCAACAGACAGTTTTCAAAATAATTGATCGTGAATGAAGGCATTCTTTTGTGGGACATACTATAGTCAACAAATTTTAGTGAAATAAAAAACAAAATGAAGGAAAATGCATGCAGATTATTTTACTCACGTGAATAAGTAATTCAATTTTGCTGGTAATCCACACATGAACACAAATATTTACAGGTTGGCTGAGTGGCTATAACACTGGACTCCCCTTTGGGAGAAAAGAAAATCCTAACCTGCACAGTTTGCGGTGACTGCACTAGCCAGACAGCCTTAATTCCTCAGGCTCAAAGACCCCTCTGCCATACACCGCAAGGTACTATGTTGCCAGTAAATGACAGTTATTTTATGGCAACATATTGTTTGTAATTGTCAGTCATTTATACGGCAATTTACAAACACATTTTCAGAATCAGAATCACTTTCTTTATAGTCCGACTCATGACTGCTAACGCTGATCACTGATATCTAGCTCCAATTAATAGTCAACTTCGTGCCCTTCAATGTCACTTAAATTGAACCCAGCGAAATCTCCGCTATCACTTGAAAAATAGTCGAAATCCATTTTGAAATACAAAGCGTAAAACCCCCAAAAACTATTTTTAAAATCTGTTCAAATTCAAAGTACACGCTTGCAAATGGCGACCTCGTTGTCAAGCTATCGGAAAAACTGAAAATAGACAATCGGAAGTCTCGGAAAGCTGCAAGATCGCGTTTTTACAATACTTAGTAATCATGAACGTTTTGCCCGTTTCGGGGTAAAAACGTTCTCAGACGTTTTGCCCGATAAAGGGTTAAATAGCTTTTAGCACTTAACCATATTATTGCCTAATTATAAATACTGGGGGGGGGGGGGGGGGGGGGGGGGGGGAATAAACAAAATAAGCATTACAGGAATTTCTGTTTCTAGTGATTTCGTGGTCCACAAGGGAAAATTACTAAAAAATAATACAAGAGGTAAATGTAAAAAAAAATATTAAGAAATTCATTATAATGGAATCATAACCTCTGAAGTGAAACATGAAATCTTTTGAACAGTTAGCAACACTTTTGTACAAAATTGCAAATTTTGTGGCTGCATTGCTTTATTAGGCAAATTTTGCATTTGCAATGAGGCCACAGGCAGTGCAAATTTCCACAGAGGCAGACATTAAAAGAAAAAGACAGTGCACTAACCCAACAGCAAGCACACTTCCATCAGGAGAAAACTGACACGACAAAGGCTCATCAACATGTCTTATAACAACTGGATCTCCAAGGTCCCCTATATTCCAAAAGCGTACATACCTGACAGATAAAAACAGAAAACAATTATCATATTAGTTTTGTTTTAGCTTAATATACAGGGATGGTAAATATTAGTTACCAACACTGTTACTTGAAGACCAGCATCTCGTAAATATAAATTGATCACCAATAGTTACTTTTTGGCACTCTCTACACACATCTTAATTTGCAGATATCAGTCACTGAGATGTGAAGTCATGAGCTTTAGGTGTATTGATAATACTGATAACATAAAATGGAAATAAACAACAATAGAGTTCAAAAGCTTAACAGCCCAGGATAACTTATGGAAGATAAAAATGGATATTTGCTCACAAAGTCTTAACCTTATCATGACTATAGTATAATACATATCACTGCAAGTGAACAAAGAGAACAGTATTACAAGAAGTGAGGGAGACTATGCTTGCACTCACAGAAGGAAAGTCACCAGGCCCAGACAACATCCCAGCAGAGCTCTTGAAATACACAGGACCAGAATCACAAAACAATCATGACAAAATATGAAATACAAAACAGTGGCTGAAAGACAGGACTAAGTCTTTGATATATTTCTGAAAGAAAGATAATCCCAAAATGTGCATGAACTACACAACCATTAGCCATCCAAGTAAAGTCATGTTAATGGTACTATAGAATAGAATCAAGCAGAAATCAGAAGAAATCCTCCCCAAAGAACAGGCTGGTTCCAAACCAAAAGGAATGCCAAAGGAGTTTCTAACAAAGAAAGTCTACCTAACAAATCGTCTTCGTAAAGACAGAATAGATGTGGCATGCATTCAAGAGACACACATCAATGCCAATCACAGATTCTCATTCAGTGGATATCAGGTGCCAGATAGCAGTCACTGTCACACGGCAGACAAAGAAAGATTGAAGGGATTTTCCCTAAAGTATGCACCGAACTATACAGTGCATAAGGAACCAGGGAGACAAGTGACGTCAGAGGACAACAAACAAACATATGCTGTGATACCGTGTTTCGAAGCGGACGTGTGTTTATTCTGTGGAGTCAAAGTCGTGGAGCGAATTGGATATTCTTATGCAAGTACTATTCAGGTGGACGACAGGAGGAGTCATTTGCTGAGATCGAATAACCGTGGACCTAAAAGCAAGATGAATCTACCTGGAATTTAACGTCACGGATCGAAAGAACAGAGGAATGGAAAACAGGATGGGCGTTGAGGTGAAGGTTAGAGACATTTAACATAGCAATTCTAGATGATCCGAGTAGGTGTCACTCCTGCAAGAAGGATGCCCTATAGAGATAATGAATTTGGTATGAATTATGTGGATAATACCCAATAAAACAGGTGTTGTATTAACTTATCACCAGAGCCGCGTCTGTATTTTCGTTGACAAGTTCTTTTGACTTTGAGCGTTCATGTTATTGGGACGAGCCAAACTTCAAGAACACCTCGTGTAGATTTTAATAGTTGAGAGAGATTCTGCTACGAGGCATCAGGCCACATGTTTCGATCATGAAGGACACAAAGGAGGAGTTCTAATACTTACACGAAACACAATACCTTGCAGCGAAGTATCTGTGATACAATGGAAATTATAGGTATTGATATAATGATAAATGACGTAAAAATAAGTATTTACATGAAAATAACTGACACAATCTGCATTATTGTTGGAGACTTTAATAGTCATTCAGAAAGATGGGGATACCCAGATACTGACAACAGAGGAGATGAAGTGGAGGAATGGGAAATAGACTCATATCTCCATCTACTCAACAAAGCGGATGACACACCAAGCTTCTACTCTAGAAGATGGTTTACCACTTCTACTCCAGACTTAGCTTTCTGCACAGGAGACATCCTCCACAAAATCGATCACCATGTACTTGACCAATTAGCAGGTAGTGACCACAGACCAATCAAGCTTGTAATGAATATGGAGTATGTTCCACAGGAGCAAAAGCCTTTGCCTTACTGGAATTACAAACGAGCTGATTGGAACAGATTTGCCATAATGACAGACAAATATTGTGAAAACATAAATACACGATATGGCAACATGAAGCAAATGGTGGAAAGTCTAAACAGAGCAATAATACAGCAGCCACTGAGTCCATTCCAAGAAGAGTGAGGAAAAATTATATCATACTGGACTACAAATTTTGGAGGACAAAGTTACAGATGCCAGCAGAGAGAGAGAACAAACAACTGAAGAGAACATCTCTCTCAAAGCCATCTCAGCAAAATATAAAAGAACAGTAAATCAAGCAACAAGAGATTGTTGGAGGGTAAAAACAGAAAACCTGAACTTTTGATGAGAACAAACTATGGAAACTAGTGAAAACCATGAACAATGAAGGACCTAGAAACAAACAAATAATTAAACAAGGAAATGCCTTCCTTACAGGAAAAAAAGGTTGCAAATGCACAAATTGAATAATTGAACACTATCCTAGTGCAAACCACATTGATATTACAATCGAACAGAAGAAAGCAATCAAAGATAAACAGATACATCATAGTAATACAGAGACAGCAGCAGAATATATGATGGCAAATCTAACAATGGAAGAAATGGAACAGGCAATGAATACCCTAAAAAAGAAGAAATCACAGGAAAGGATGGAATCACAAATGAAATGCTAATAGGACTAGGCACTAAGGCAAAAAAGAAACTACTAGCAGTCCTAAATTACAGCTGGAAAAGAGGAATAGTCCCACAGGCAAGGAAGGAAGCTATACTAATACCAATCCCAAAGAAAGGAAAAGACCTAGAAAAACCAAATGGCTATCAACCTATCAGTCTACTTAGCTGTGTAGGAAAATTAATGGAATGCATTAGCAATGGCATGCTAACATGGCATCTGGAAGAAAACCAACTCTTAACACCACACCAAGCAGGATTCAGAAAGTACAGATCAACTGAAGATCAAATAATAGAGGAAATCAGGAAATAGAGGATGTCTTCCAAGAGAAAAATCACACACTAGCGGTCTGGATAGATTTAGAAAAAGCATTTGATAAAGTATGGAAGGAAGGACTGAAAGTAAAACTGCAAAACATGCATGTTTGTGAGAAAATGTACAAATGGATCAGCCATTACCTTGAGAACAGAACTGCCAGGACAAAAGTACAAGGACAAACCAGCAAAATGATGCTGTTGGAGCAAGGTGGCCCCAAGGCGGAGTTCTTTCACCAACATTATGCCTAGCATATATAAATGACATCACGAAACATATTCCAGCCAGTATACACACATCCTCCTTTGCAGATGACCTAGTAATATGGACATCTGAAGAATATATTAGTACAGCTAACAGCAGACTGGCCGAGTGGAGACCCGGGTTTGAATCCTCACTAAAGTGTGTGGATTTTTTTAGGGGGGTTGAGTGGTCTCTAGGTATGGTGTCTGCCTCGAGTGCTTGAGGTCCCTGGTTCAAGCCCCGGTGAGGACCGGGTTTTTTTTTCACGTGGACTTCTAGTAACAAAATTTCCCCTGGTCTCTGGGTAATGAAATCAGACACCCGTGTGTAATGTTGCGCACGTAAAAAATCCTTTGGCAGTTGGAAATCTAAAAGGAGTAGCCTAACGGCGCTGCCCGGACAAAATTTTGAGTTAAAAATCTACTCAAAGTATTTCAGGATCCTCACCGGTGCTACGGAGTTCGTGCACTGAGCTGAGCTTCTCCAGACTAAGGTTTGAGTTAGGAGTAGAATGGAGCACTGATGGGTTACACCTGTATGCCGTGATGTTGATCCGTCGACTAAACTAAACTAGCAGACTACAGCAAGCCTTACTAGCACTAGAGGACTGGTCAAAATCATTGCTAGTGAAAATAAGTGAGGAGAAAACAACATGCACAGTGTTCTCCCTCTAAAATAAAACTCAGCTGGTATCGAATGGAAAACTATTGCGCCAAGAAGAAAATCCAAACTATTTAGGAGTCACCTTTGATCGTCGCCAGACATGGAAGACACAGGTTGAGAAAAATCAAACAAGAGCAAGGCAAAGAATGGGAATTATGAAAAAGCTTGTTGGTACAATGTGAGTAGCTGATGAGAAAGTTCTCAAGAAGTTATATACTGGACGCGTGAGGCCAGTACTGGAATATGGCATCACAGCTTGGGCAACAGCAGCTAAGTCAAACTTTAACAAAATAAGTAGAGTCCAAAATCAAGGAATGCGAATCATAACCGGAAGCCTGAAGACAACGCCTACTAATGAACTAGAAAAGATCACTTGTTTACAACCAATGCAGGATAGAAGAGATAGTAGAACCCAGCAACAAGCAGAGGAATTTAGAAGATTGACAGACCATCCTATGTATAAAAGGTTTAACGGTTTTGGAAAGGGAAGATGAAGCGTAGCAGCTTTGTAGAAACTGCAAAATGAAAGATTAGGGCAGATCCTATACTTAACATACCAACAGTCAAACCCATTTAATATGCACACGTTTCCAGCTTGGAGACAGCAGCAACTGTCTGAGATGATAGAAAACGTTCCTGGCATTGAAAAAAAGAACACTCAGAATGAAACAGGAAGAAGAAAAATCGCCCTAAACTACATAAAACAACATTACCAAGTAGCAATTGGACCCATGCATATACAGATGGATCAGCCAAAAATTCAATTAAAAATGGAGGAGGAATTTTCCTAAATTTAAAAAACGTGGAGTGGGAAAAAATACAGTCAGTGGCAACTGGAAAATTTTCAAGTAACTTCAAAGCAGAGGTAGAAGCTTTGATAACTGCAGCAGAAATAATCTTGATGGAGGAAAATAAAGAGAAGCAAATAACTATCTTCACAGATGCAAAGTCAGCTGTCTCAATACTGAAGAGCAAAAACAGCACAGAACTAGCAGACTAAGAGCAGCACTCCATGGACTATGTCAGAAATCCCAAAAAGTTGTAATACAGTGGATCCCATCAATTGCAGTATACCTGGAAATGAAGAGGCTGACAGACTAGCAAAAGAGGGCAGACGACTACCTCAGCCTGACATAGACATTACCTATAATGAGGCAAAGAGGTTTATAAAAAGCACTTATTGAACCAAATGGGAATCAGAGCATCCAGGCTACCAGATAAATGATGCATATTACAAACTCGACCGAAGAGAACAAGTAGCAATCTTCAGACTATGCACAGGACATAACAGACTGAAATACCACTTGTTCAATAAACTAAAGATAGGAGATACCGATGAATGTAATTGTGGAACTGGTAAAATGACAGCTAAAGATATTTTGGCCCACACCTGCTTCATTTGAGGACAAGTTCTATGGAGATATTAACAAGCTCAAGTTGACCTCTAAAGATGTACGAAGAAGTACTTAGACTGCCACACTTCATACCACAGGTATGTCGGTAGCAAAAGTGTCCCAGAGGCATGAAATGGAATATTACTTGGCTAGCAAATCCATTACATGGAAAATCTGAATCAAAAGCTCCTTATATGGGCGTCATCAAAGGCGGAAAAAGCGTCCAAGTCGCATGAAATGGAATATTGCTTGGATAGCAAATCCATTAGGAAGGAAATACTGGAAAGTCTGAATCGAAGGCTCATTGTGTGGGCATCATAAAAGGTGGAAAGTGTCCTAGTGGCAAGAAATGGAATATTGCTTGGATAGAAAATCCATTACGTGGAAAAACCGAATCAAAAACTCACTGTGTGGATGTCATCTGCAGACTGCATTCTTCTGGTTTCCGGAGGAACAGCCTATGGTGAACGGAAGGCCCAATATACGGAAGTGAGGCTAAGCAGACATGTGCAGGACGTGACGATTCCTTGGGTGAGCCCAGTACCAGAGCGCTGTGTGTCTGCTCTGCAATTATGGAAGCCTACTTGGATGGGAATGCCCATGGCCTGCCCCTGCCTTCCCTTGAGGGCTGACCAGGATCTTTGGCTGTTCTGTATGGACCAGCTGGGATTGGGGATAACACCACAACAATGAGTCAAACGCCCCGCGAAACCCCCGGGAAGGTTAACCCGGTCAACAATTGCCAGCAGAAGTCAGATGTGACGGACTACCGGCTCAAGATGAACGCAGTAGAAGATACTTCTTCTTCTTCTGCGGTCACCCGGATTTTTTTTCCGGATGTGACTGCGTTGTGCCTGTTTACAGCAGAGCTGCGTTCTTGCGCCGTTAGGCCGACACATCCGACTTCTGCGGGCATTTGTTGACCGGGTTAACCTTCCCGGGGGTTTCTTAGGACGTTTGAATCTCACTGTTGTGGTGTTATCCCCCATCCTAGCTGGCCCATATAGAACAGCCAAAGACATCCTGGTCAACCCTCAAGGGAAGGCAGGGGCAGACCATGGGCATTCCCCGCCATCCAAGGAGGCTTCCATACTTGCAGAGCCATCACACAGCGCTCTGGTACTGGGCTCACCCAAGGAATCGTCACGTCCTGCACATGGCTGCTTAGCCTCACTTCCGTATAGTGGGCCTTCCGTTCACCATAGGCTGTTCCTCCGGAAACTAGAAGAATGCAGTCTGCAGATGACATCCACACAGTGAGCTTTCGATTCAGACTTTCCACATAATGGATTTGCTATCCAAGCAATATTCCATTTCGTGCCACTAGGACACTTTTTCCACCTTTTATGAAGCCCACACAGTGAGCTTTCGATTCGGACTTTTCACGTAATTGATTTGCTATCCAAGCAATATTCCATTTCGTGTCACTAGGACACTTTTCCCACCTTTTATGAAGCCCACACAGTGAGCTTTTGATTCGGACTTTCCACGTAATGGATTTGCTATCCAAGCAATATAACATTTCATGCGTCTGGGACGCTTTTGTAATCGACATACCTGTGGTATGAAGTGTGGCAGTCTAAATACATCTTCATGCACCTTTAGATGTCAACCTGAATGTAGTTAAAGTAAGCTGTAGTCAACTTGAGCTTGTTGATATCTCCATAGAGCTTGTCCTCAAATGAAGCAGGCGTGGGCCAAAATATCTTTCTCTGTTCTGCATATATTGGGCACTCCTGCAGCAAATGTTTAGCTGTCATTTTACCAGTTCCACAATTACATTCATCGGTATCTCCTATCTTTAGTTTATTGAACAAGTGGTGCGTCAGCCTGTTATGTCTTGTGCGGAGTCTGAAGATTGCTACTTGTTCTCTTCAGGTCGAGTTTGTAATATGCATCATCCTTCTGGTGGCCTGGATGCTCTGATTCCCATTTGGTTCTATAAGTGCTTTTTATAAACCTTTTTGCCTCATTATAGGTTATGTCTATGTCAGGCTGTGGTAGTCGTCTGCCCTCTTTTGCTAGTCTGTCAGCCTCTTCATTTCCAGGTATACTGCAATGTGATGGGATCCACTGTATTACAACTTTTTTGGATTTCTGGCATAGACCATGGAGTGCTGCTCTTAGGTCAGTTAGTTCTGTGCTGTTATTGCTCTTCAGTATTGAGACAGCTGACTTTGCATCTGTGAAGATAGCTATTTGCTTCTCTTTATTTTCCTCCATCAAGAGCATTTCTGCTGCAGTTTTCAGAGCCTCTACCTACGCTTTGAAGTTACTTGAAAAT
This sequence comes from Cepaea nemoralis, assembly GCA_014155875.1. NCBI lineage: Eukaryota > Metazoa > Mollusca > Gastropoda > Stylommatophora > Helicidae > Cepaea > Cepaea nemoralis. The sequence continues at coordinate 160,088 of JACEFZ010008440.1, forward strand.
TTTCCAGTTGCCACTGAATGTGTTTTTTTTCACTCCATTTTTTAAATTTAGGAGAATTCCTCCTCCTCCATTGAAATTTTGGCTGATCCATCTGTATATGCATGGGTCCAATTGCTGCTTGTGTAATGTTCTTTTATGTAGTTTAGGGTTATTTCTCTTCTTTCAGTTTCATGCTGAGTGTTCTTTTTCTCAATACCAGGAATGTTTTCTATCATCTCAGACAGTTGCTGCTGTCTCCAAGCTGGGAACTTGTGTGCATTGTAAATGGGTTTGACTGTTGATATGTTAAGTATAGGATCTGCCCTAATCTTTCGTTTTGCAGTTTCTACAAAGTTGCTACGCTTCAGTCTTCCCTTTCCAAAACCATAAATCCTTCTAAATTTTTCTGCTTGTTGCTGGGCTCTGCTATCTCTTCTGTCCTGCATTGGTTGTAAACAAGTGATCTTTTCTAGTTCATTAATAGGCGTTGTCTTCAGGCTTCCAGTTATGATTCGCATTCCTTGATTTTGGACTCTACTTATTTTGTTAAAGTTTGACTTAGCTGCTGTTGCCCAAGCTGCGATGCCATATTCCTGTACTGGCCTCACCCGTCCAGTATATAACTTCTTGAGAACTTTCTCATCTGCTCCCCACGTTGTACCAGCAAGCTTTTTCATGATTGCCATTCTTTGCCTTGCTCTTGTTCGATTTTTCTCAACCTGTGTTTTCCATGTCAAGCGACGATCTAAAGGTGACTCCTAGATAGTTTGGATTTTCTTCATGGCGCAATATTTTTCCATTCAATACCAGCTTAGGTTGCCGAGTTTTATTTGAGAGGGAGAACACTGTGCATGTTGTTTTCTCCTCACTTATCTTCACTAGCCATGATTTTGACCAGTCCTCTAGCGTTAATAGGGCTTGCTGTATTCTGCTGTAATCTGTACTAATATATTCTTCAGATGTCCATATGGCTAAGTCATCTGCAAAGGAGGATGTGTGTACTCTGGCTGGAAAATTTTCCGTGATGTCATTTATATATGCTAGGAATAATGTTGGTGAAAGAACTCCTCCTTGGGGGACACCTTGCTCCAACAGCATCATTTTGCTGGTTTGTCCTTGTACTTTTGTCCTGGCAGTTCTGTTCTCAAGGTAGTGGCTGATCCATTTGTACATTTTCTCACAAACATGCATGTTTTGCAGTTTTACTTTCAGTCCTTCCTTCCATACTTTATCAAATGCTTTTTCTAAATCTATCCAGACCGCTAGTGTGTGATTTTTCTCTTGGAAGACATCCTCTATTTCCTGAGCTATATAGGTTATTTGATCTTCAGTTGATCTGTACTTTCTGAATCCTGCTTGGTGTGGTGTTAAGAGTTGGTTTTCTTCCAGATGCCATGTTAGCCTGCCATTGATAATGCATTCCATTAATTTTCCTACACAGCTAAGTAGACTGATAGGTCGATAGCCATTTGATTCTTCCAGGTCTTTTCCTTTCTTTGGGACTGGTATTAGTATAGCTTCCTTCCATGCCTGTGGGACTATTCCTCTCTTCCAGCTGTAATTTAGGACTGCTAGTAGTTTCTTTTTTGCCTTAGTGCCGAGTCCTATTAGCATTTCATTTGTGATTCCATCCTTTCCTGGTGATTTCTTCTTTTTTAGGGTATTCATTGCCTGTTCCATTTCTTCCATTGTTAGATTTGCCATCATATATTCAGCTACTGCCTCTGTATTACTATGATGTATCTGTTTATCTTTGATTGCTTTCTTCTGTTCAGTTGTAATATCAATGTGGTTTGCACTGGCATAGTGTTCCATTAGTGCATTTGCAGCCTTCTTTCCTGTAAGCAAGGCATTTCCTTGTTTAAGAGTTATTTGTTTGTTTCTAGGTCTTTCATTGTTCATGGCTTTCACTAGTTTCCATAGTTTGTTTCCATCCCTGTCAAAATTCAGGTTTTCTGTTTTTTCCCTCCAACAATCTCTTGTTGTTTGATTTACTGTTCTTTTATATTTTGCTGAGATGGCTTTGAGAGAGATGTTCACTTCAGTTGTTTGTTCTCTCTCTGCGGTCTTCCTGGCATCTTCAACTTTGTCCTCCAAAATTTGTAGTTCTTCAGTCCAGTATGGTTTGTAATTTTTCCTCGCTCCTCTTGGAATAGACTCAGTGGCCGCCTGTATTATTGCTCTGTTTAGACTTTCCACCATTTGCTTCATGTTGCCATATCGTGTATTTATGTTTTCACAATATTTGTCTGTTAGTATGGCAAATCTGTCCCAATCTGCTCGTTTGTAATTCCAGCGGGGCAAAGGCTTTTGCTCCTGTGGAACATACTCCATATTCATTACAAGCTTGATTGGTCTGTGGTCACTACCTGCTAATTGATCAAGCACATGGCGATCGATTTTGTGGAGGATGTCTCCTGTGCAGAAAGCTAAGTCTGGAGTAGAAGTGGTAATCCATCTTCTGGAGTAGAAGCTCGGTGTGTCATCCGCTTTGTTGAGTAGATGGAGATTTGAGTCTATTTCGCAGTCCTCCACTTCATCTCCTCTTCTGTCAGTATCTTCTTCTTCTTCTTCGTTCATCCGGAGTTTTTTTTCGGACGTGATTGCGTTGTGCCTGTCCACAGCAGAGCTGCGTTCTTGCGCCGTTAGGCCGACACATCCGACTTCTGCGGGCATTTGTTGACCGGGTTAACCTTCCCGGGGGTTTCTTAGGACGTTTGGCTCTCACTGTTGTGGTGTTATCCCCCATCCCAGCTGGCCCATATAGAACAGCCAAAGACATCCTGGTCAGCCCTCAAGGGAAGGCAGGGGCAGACCATGGGCATTCCCCGCCATCCAAGGAGGCTTCCATACTTGCAGAGCCAACACACAGCGCTCTGGTACTGGGCTCACCCAAGGAATCGTCACGTCCTGCACATGGCTGCTTAGCCTCACTTCCGTATATTGGGCCTTCCATTCACCATAGGCTGTTCTTCCGGAAACCAGAAGTATGCAGTCTGCAGATGACATCCACACAGTGAGCTTTCGATTCAGACTTTCCATGTAATGGATTTGCTATCCAAGCAATATTCCATTTCGTGCCACTAGGACACTTTTTCCACCTTTTATGAAGCCCACACAGTGTGCTTTCGATTCGGACTTTCCACATAATGGATTTGCTATCCAAGCAATATTCCATTTCGTGCCACTGGGACACTTTTTCCACCTTTTATGAAGCCCACACAGTGAGTTTTTGGTTCGGACTTTCCACGTAATGGATTTGCTATCCAAGCAATATTCCATTTCATGCCTCTGGGGCGCTTTTGTAACCGACACACCTGTGGTATGAAGTGCGGAGGTCTAAATACTTCTTCATGCACCTTTAAATGTCGACCTGAATGTAGTTAAAGTAAGCTGCAGTCAACTTGAGCTTGTTGATATCTCCATAGAGCTTGTCCTCAAATGAAGCAGGTGTTGGCCAAAATATCTTTCTCTGTTCTGCATATATTGGGCACTCCTGCAGCAAATGTTTAGCTGTCATTTTACCAGTTCCACAATTGCATTCATCGGTATCTCCTATCTTTAGTTTATTGAACAAGTGGTATTTCAGCCTGTTATGTCCTGTGCAGAGTCTGAAGATTGCTACTTGTTCTCTTCGGTCGAGTTTGTAATATGCCTCATCCTTCTGGTGACCTGGATGCTCTGATTCCCATTTTTATCAACCTCTTTGCCTCGTTATAGGTTATGTCTATGTCAGGCTGTGGTAGTCGTCCGCCCTCTTTTGCCAGTCTGTCAGCCTCTTCATTTCCAGGTATACTGCAATGTGATGGTATCCACTGTATTACAAATTTTTTGGATTTCTGGCATAGACCATGGAGTGCTGCTCTTAGGTCAGCTATTTCTGTGCTGTAATTGCTCTTCAGTATTGAGACAGCTGACTTTGCATCTGTAAAGATAGCTATTTGCGTCTCTTTATTTTCCTCCATCAAGAGCATTTCTGCTGCAGTTTTCAGAGCCTCTACCTCCGCTTTGAAGTTACTTGAAAACTTTCCAGTTGCCACTGAATGTGTTTTTTTCACTCCATTTTTTAAATTTAGGAGAATTCCTCCTCCATTCTCTACTGAATTTTTGGCTGATCCATCTGTATATGCATGGGTCCAATTGCTGCTTGGGTAATGTTCTTTTATGTAGTTTAGGGTTATTTCTCTTCTTTCGGTTTCATGCTGAGTGTTCTTTTTCTCAATACCAGGAATGTTTTCTATCATCTCAGGCAGTAGCTGCTGTCTCCAAGCTGGGAACTTGTCTGCATTGTAAATGGGTTTGACTGTTGATATGTTAAGTATGGGATCTGCCCTAATCTTTCGTTTTGCAGTTTCTACAAAGTTGCTACGCTTCAGTCTTCCCTTTCCAAAACCACGAAACCTTTTATACATAGGGTGGTCTGTCAATCTTCTAAATTTTTCAGCTTGTTGCTGGGCTCTGCTATCTCTTCTATCCTGCATTGGTTGTAAACAAGTGATCTTTTCTAGTTCATTAATAGGCGTTGTCTTCAGGCTTCCAGTTATGATTCGCATTCCTTGATTTTGGACTCTGCTGCTTATTTTGTTAAAGTTTGACTTAGCTGCTGTTGCCCAAGCTGCAATGCCATATTCCAGTACTGGCCTCACCCGTCCAGTATATAACTTCTTGAGAACTTTCTCATCTGCTCCCCACGTTGTACCAGCAAGCTTTTTCATGATTGCCATTCTTTGCCTTGCTCTTGTTCGATTTTTCTCAACCTGTGTCTTCCATGTCAGGCGACGATCAAAGGTGACTCCTAGATAGTTTGGATTTTCTTCAAGGCGCAATATTTTTCCATTCAATACCAGCTTAGGATGCTGAGTTTTAGTTGAGAGGGAGAATACTATGCATGTTGTTTTCTCCTCACTTATCTTCACTAGCCATGATTTTGACCAGTCCTCTAGCGCTAATAGAGCTTGCTGTATTCTGCTGTTAGCTGTACTAATATATTCTTCAGATGTCCATATGGCTAGGTCATCTGCAAAGGATGATGTGTGTACTCTGGCTGGAAAATTTTCCGTGATGTCGTTTATATATGCTAGGAATAATGTTGGTGAAAGAACTCCTCCTTGGGGGACACCTTGCTCCAACAGCATCATTTTGCTGGTTTGTCCTTGTACTTTTGTCCTGGCAGTTCTGTTCTCAAGGTAGTGGCTGATCCATTTGTACATTTTCCCACAAACATGCAACTCTTGGGGTCATTGGAACGCTCAAGCTCCCCTACCTCGTCAAGGTGGACGCACGGCAGAGGGGCTGTCAGTATCTGGGTATCCCCATCTTTCTGAACGGCTATTAAAGTCTCCGACAATAATGCAATTTGTGTCAGTTATTTCCATGTTTGAGAGTGTAAGATCCTTATCTGCCGGGCTATACAGATTGCAGATTCTTATTTTCACGTCCTTTATCATTATATCAACACCTATAATTTCCGTTTGTTTGTCAGAGATAACAGATACTTCGCTGCAAGGTATTGTATTTCATGTAAGTATTAGAACTCCTCCTTTGTGTCCTTCGCGGTCGAAATGTCTGGCCTGATATCCTCTGACTGAGAGTTTGTGATTGGCGTTGAGGTGTGTCTCTTGAATGCATGCCACATCTATTCTATCTTTATGAAGACGATTTGTTAAGGAGACTTTCTTGTTATAAACTCCATCGGCATTCCACTGTAGTATGTTGAGAGTCCGGGGTGTTTGGTCAATAGCTCTTAACCTACTCCTCTGTGCCTTGACTCCACAGCACAGGGAAAGGTGACCACCAGTAGTCATGGGTGGACCCCCTCGAGGCAGGGGGCCCGGCACTATCACCGCCTGATGGGACTTCGCGGGATTAGCACCATAACGATTAATTTTCATCTGTGGCATCATGAAATGATAAAGTTACGTTGCACTGCTTTGTCAAGCCTGTGGCTCAGTACATCCAATTTCGACAAGCATTTTTCAGGATGCTTTCCCTAGCCTTTGACTGTCCCCAGTCTACCTACAAGGCAGCAGATTTGTGCGTCGCTTCGTCTGGTCCCTCTCCCTTGACCTGTCCGACATGGGGGGCCCTACCAGTAGCTGTGCTACCGACGGCATAGCTCTTGCGGTCATTGGAACGTGCAAGCCCCTCTACCTTGTCAAGGTGGACGCACGGCAGAGGGGAGAAGAAGATACAACATCATAGTTTTCACAAACACATTTGATCAAGTCCGGTGTGAAGGTGTATGACAAATGAGACAATTCAATTTTGATACCAACATCAAAAAAGTATTGAGTCACTGAACTTTGAAAGAGGCACAAGGAAGTCGTGAAAGCTAGTAAAACAATTTAACGATGAGGGCACAAGGAGAAACTCAAAGACTGCATTACATAAATACGGAAACATCTAACATGAAGGCAAGCAGCTGACCATTTTATAGACTCATTTGCACAAGATAACAGCATCAAAATTAGTCCAAAGAAACAAGAGATTCGAGAGAAAAGGCAAAATACAGGACAGAATGAAATAGTACACGAGGTGCTGGAGGCACCTATCACACTCAGCGATCTGGAGCTAGTAATATCAAAACTGTAAACGAGAAAGTCACCAAGAGTCGACATTGTATCCAATAAAATTATCGAGAACCTAGGAACAATGGCCAAAACAAGCTGCTGGCGATCTTCAATTACTGTTGGACTTTAGGCAGTGTTCCACAAGCCTGGAGAGAAGTAATCATGATACCTCTCCTAAAAATCAGGGAAAGAGTCTCAGTGCCTCCAGCTACAGACCAATTAGCCTCGCCATCTGTCATTGCAAAAAACAATGGAGCACATCATCAATCACAGATGTACATAGAATACCCAAATCCCGGGAAGGTTAACCCGGTCAACAAATGCCCGCAGAAGTCGGATGTGTCTGCCTAACGTCGCAAGAACGCAGCTCTTCTGTAAACAGGCACAACGCAGTCACATCCACACACAAAAAATCCGGATGAACGCAGCAGAAGTAGAAGAAGAAGAAGAAGAAGAATACCCAAATAATACTAGGGACACAGCCAGAGTACCGACAGGAAAGTACTGCCATAACTATGATGCTGAAATTGACGCAATCAAGATAGCAACCAAGAAATTACTAAATACCAGCAATGGTACACTCATTGAGTCGCTAAGGAAACATGCTCTAGTGAATGTCTGTGTCTCGGGCCATGTTATTGCTTTACTTACTGCCATGACTTCCATAGTCAGGCTATTTGTGGTCTCAGCAAAAGCACCAGAGTCCTCCTTCACAATTCTCCCTCTGGCCTGCGCCGTAAAAGCCCATGAGCTTCTCACATGTCGGACGACCGACCCATCTGTGTATATGACAGCATCACCGTCTAACGAATTCTCGAAAATCAAAGCTTGTACTTCTGCCTCCACAGCAGCCTGATTTTCTTGTCTGACAAGTGCAGCAGCACTCTATTTACCCTCTCTTCAAAATAAAAGGCACAAGTCATCCAGATAAATGGAAAACCCTAAAAGAAGATCAAGACTCAACATACCTTGGAGTAACATTTGATGACAAGCTGACATGCAGAAAGCACACCAACAAAGCAGTAGCAAAAGCCAGAAGGAAAATAGCCATCCTGAGAAAACTAAATGGAACCACATGGTTAGCCAGCAGAAAAATATTAAGCAAAGTTTATCATCACAGCATACGACCACACCTAGAATACGGGTCAAATGCATGGTGTTCAGCATCAAAATCTACACTACAAGAGCTGGACAAGGTACAAAATCAGGCACTTAAGAGTCACCAAGGGAGGGATAAGATTCAACCCCTACAGTACAAAAGGAGAAGATTGGGACGACACAAGCACAGAGAGAGCACATAGATACAAAAATGTTAATACAAGCAGAAACACTCTTTAGTATGCCAGGCCTTGCTATGAAGAACAGATTTGAAAACATAGCTGTGGGGCTGTTGAAAAGAAAGTGTTATCCACCAGGCCATACGACTCTGCAGAGAAACCACTGATCTGCCCACAGTTGGTATTCCCCTGAAAACTATTCCAGAATGTACTCCATGGACAGAGGTACATAGACTATCACTACAAATCCAGGCAAACGTGAAAGGAATATTTGACAAGGAAGAACAGAAGTGTACATTACAGTGGATACTATCTCACTACGGAGTACCTGGAAATGAGAGAGCTGATCAACTATCTAAAGAAGGAGCAATAGAACAACCTTATGCACCTGTTACATACCACCCAAAGAAAATGAATGATCAAATCAGTCAGAGAGCCACCAAAACTAGCTCAAGATGAATGCCACTTTATGGACAGACAAATCATTATTCTGCACCTCAGAACAGGACACAATAGATTACTCAACCACAGGTATACAAAATTCAAGATTGGCGAATCAGCCATGTGCACATATGGAGTGGAGCCGCAGACAGCAAATTACATACTTCGAAACTGCCCAAAATATTACATAACTAGGCACACCTTCTGGCCTAGAGAAACAACAGTGGAAAATAAACCCCATAGACCACTGAGTGAACTAAAAAAGACAGTTTCATTCATGCAAGAAACAACATTGCAGTTATAGATAAATTTTAAATGAAAGAAAGAAGAAGAGCATCTTACATGATACCATATGTCACACCATCAACATATTTAGCCTAAGATAAGTAAAAAGTTTCTGAACCTGTCACTTTTCTATTCTAGGTAAACAGCACACTCTTGCACCAATTCTAGGAAAGAAAATGTGGAAAAATCAAAATATCTGTGGATATTCCTCTTTGACAACAGTTTTGGACTGTCAGGACAAGTGACCTCCTGTGCTCAGCTGCAGAGTTATCCATTTATTCTGGTGGTTAATCCATTGTACTGTCACAGTTGCTATAACTGCAATGAAAACTAAAATATCAAATTGTGTTGCTGTTTTGCCCCCTCAAACCGATTTTCATCCTTCTCCATAATCACCTTTTGTTGCTTTACTACTTCCATTTACATTTTATACATTTCCTGTCAACACACAACAGTAACCCACAAGAGAACAGCTGAATACAAATGGACAAATCAATTTGTGTGCTGTCCATCGTGTACTACTAGGAACTACGGCTGTTTTGCTTCATCACGCAGAGACCATTCTGGCACATTTCTTTCCAGCACATTTGAGATGGGTCCAGCAAACCAGTAGGGAATTTATTTGTTCAAGTACTATTGCTTGAGAATTATGGAGGATAAACAGCATATTCACACCAACCCTATGCTACCAATCTCAAACCTGGACTTTATCCAAATCACACTTCGCAAAATCAACAACTGCGAGATGAGATGCCTGAGGAGAGCTGCCAACTTAACAATCCGAGACAGTAAGAAATGCTGTTATCATCACCTTGTGCCACATTTATTGAAAAACAGAAGATCAAGTGGATTAGCCATGTCGTTAGAATTCATTGGCACCTTGCCGTCTTGACAGACGATAGTTTGTGCTTCAAAAAGGCATAAGTTTTACCCACAGCGCTAGTGAATGTGACTGATAAGGCCAATTTGCGCTGTAAATATTCGTTCACAGTGGATGCATGTGAACATGTGGTCATTTCCACCGTCATGCACCATCTTACATCTCACACGCTTGGTGTGTGACTTATCCGCAATGTCGTTAGAATGCAATACCAACAACTACCATCACAGGCCTTACATCAAAGATCATCTCCGACGAGACCAAGAGGACGCCCAAGAAGAAAATGGATTGACAACATTCAAGACATTGAACAACCACACGGAATGACACTAGCCAGTGCCACCCACCGGGCGCTGGAACACAAATTATTCCTCCCCACGACGCTTGTGAGTGAAGTGGAAGATGGTGATGATGATGACATTTGAGAACATGATATATCGCCATGAGGCAGCTAGGTTCTGTGCAGAATGGTGCTCTCATCATTTGCAGCAAAAATGTTTTTGTATCTCTTGCGATTCATCTGGCCTCATGCACTCTTATACGCAAATTGTCTGCAAGGTTCTTTGTGCTAGTAAACGCCAGCCTCTTCTTCCAAGAAGCATGCCTTCCACCACTGTTCTTGTGAACTATTCAACTGATGAAGGGACACACTGAGCACATTATTCTTGTTTCCAATGTGCATTATTTCTGGCTAAAACTTCCCTAAATATTGTCTTACAAAAATACAATACCAAATGTTATGTAACAAAAACAACCATCTTCATGTCTTTCAGACATCACAGTTCTAATATACAAAAATAGTGAAAATGACTTCACCCATCATCACAAACAGATGCAATTATCAGACCATTTCTGCAGAAGCTAACGCCACGAACATAATGATCATTTGCGCCACCAGCAAATATAAGTCTTGGGCTTGGATGCATGTGTCTGAAACAAATACATTTGAAGATAACAAATCTCTCCATGTTAATGACTCTAATGTACAAAATCTACATTACACAATCAAAAGTATCTCATCACCAAACTTAATGAATGTAGGAGGGTGGTAACATTGGTTCACCATTATATATATATTTTGGACCATCTTTACAACACAGTAAATGTGGTTTTAGTCACTTTGAAGTTGTCATGTGCTTGATAATAAGCTTCTTGCATACGGCCTCTGTACAAATGTGTCCACTGCAACACCTCGTAGTGACTATGTTCACACAATGTTTGCTATGGGTGTATATCCAGGTGGGGATTCATTTGTAGCCTTCTAAGACAAAAGTGCAGTACCCACCAGCCTGCACCAAGCCCCACTCATGGTTGAAACGTGTTCTATAACTTTACGTCTGGACTACGATTCCTGTATGTCTATAGCTGACTGCACTGAACGGATCCCTAAATGTCAATGGTAAAACTAGGAGTGCTCCAAATCTTGGGGCAAGTCCATGAATAGAGTGGATGGCTGCTTGTTATCAGAATGATCTAATGATCTCTTCTTTTCAATGAATGTTTTCTTGAACTCAATCACTATAAATTTCTTTCAATGAATGTTTTCTTGAACTCAATCACTATAAATTTCTTTGACACACTTCCTCCACGTCTCATTCTTCTTACAATGCCAGTGTTTGTTCATAAAACATACACATATTTTACTCAATTGTGCAGATATTAAAAATATTGGGATCTTGACTTCCACAATTCTGTGACCCAATTATGACACAACATAAGCTCACAGAATTGCCCTGAAGCAACAAATTGTAAAATAAGCATACATATATAGTATTTAAAATCTCTTCTCTTATCTGATCATATTAACACACATGTAAAAAGTAGTACTTACAGCCTTGGGATAAGTTTGGCCCATATTTTTGGTAACCAAGTAGCACATGAGGGATAATGTAGTTAGTATTATGTCAGCTGTCTTTTCTTTCCCAGATTAATCTCATGAGGCATGCTGACCCAGCAAAACACCATTTAGGTTACTGCACAAATTCCATTTTGTCCTCTTTTTATCATGTGCTTTCAAAACAACTAAATGTTTTCTTCTTCTTCTTTCATCCGGAGTTTTTTTCCCAGACGTGATTACGTTGTGCCTATTTACAGCAGAGCTGCGTTCTTGCGCCGTTAGGCCGACACATCTTACTTCTGCGGGCATTTGTTGACCGGGTTAACCTTCCCGGACTAAATGTTTTAAAAACTGACATTTGTTACAAAATGACCAGCGGAGTATTTTAAATCTTAACCAAGTTATTTGAAAAGTAGAAATGTAATCAAGCTATCTTAAAGGTATAATATGCACAGAAACATTTGGTTTTACAAATATGTTGAAAACACTATGGACAACCAATATGAGTAAAGAGAATATTGTGAAAGAGACTAAGGTACCAAGGAGACCTTCACAAACATCTGAAGGAGGCGTGAATATGTTTTGACCACACAATGAGAAGAGAACATTTAGAATTGTGAAAAGTGGTAAGATTATCAGAAAAATATGGGGCAAAGTGGTGAGAGAAGATTCTGGAGTCTTTCATCACGGCACGGAAAAATAGCACATTAAACACTCTTCTGGAGAACAGGAGATATGGACAAGCATGATCACCCATTCTAGTTGGCAAGATGCTTGATGATGATGGGTATCTGTAAAATAAAAATATGTTATAGAACACCATGTTCAAAATATAGCTGCTACTTAAATAAACTACTTACCCAAAAGACCATATTTTTTGCAGAGTAAATGTGTCCCAAATAATTACTTTGGTATCAAATGCAGCTGTTATTAACAGAGCTGAATCTGGGCTAAAATCACAGCTGACCACATCATTGCAATGTCCATCCAGTTTATGTGGTTGAGAGTTCAGTTTGGCATTAGTCCACAGGTATACCTAAAATGACAAATAATATCTGAAATGACACCTGACATTGTTTAACATTATCTCACGATGTTATTAACAAAGCCAAAGAGACAATAGAATGTATATAACGATATCTCACAACTGAGTCATGAAGAGGAGAAAATTTAGTAAGATGTGTAAATTGTGTACATAAAATATTACTCCTGGAAAAAAAAATACAGTGGTACCTCGGGTTACGAATGCCTCAGGTCACGAACAATTCAGGCTACAAACAATAACTTAGAAAATTTTTTGTCTCGGGTAACGAACAGTGCCTCACGTTACGAACGAAGGCGAGCGAGAGAGAGCAAGATGTAACGTTGGAGACAAACGATCGCGTACAGTACAAACAGTACTACAGATGAGCTTGTGAATCTTCAGAATGAACATCTAAAGACATTAAAGGAGGAGCAGTGATCCAATGATGAGGAGTCAGTGTCCGTTTCAACTGCCAGGATTAAAGAAATGTACAGCAAGTGGGCAGACGTCGAAGACTTCATTGTCAACCATCATCCAAACAAACTTGCTGCTAACAAGCCCTATGCCCCTTATGTGATGAATGATAACTCGATGGCATATTTCAGAAAGATTCTCCAGCAAAGGAAGCGACAAATTTCCCTTGATAGTTTCTTGGTGCAGAAAGATTCCCAGTCGGCTGCCAAGAAACAGCGACAAGATACTCCTGAAACTAATGATTCAGAATAACAAAGAAAGTGACAAATTTCCCCATGATCGTTTTCTTGGTAATAAAGATAGACTAAACCTCTTTTTATTTTACATTTAATTCATTTGGTTGTTTTCTTTCTCCCAGAACAGTTCTAAACAGAGCTTCTCAAGTTCCCCACAGTCTGTCATCACGGTGTTTTCTTTCTCTTTATTTAAAACATGAAGTACACATATTCTTTGCGTTTTGTCAGGTAAACGACCAGATGTTAATAAAAAAAGAACGATTCTTTCATCTTGAAACGGATTGTCTTAATTTCGCTGATCTCAATGTTTCGGGTTACGAACTGAGTTCTTCGTAATACCCTGTTAAAACTATGCTACAGAGAAAGTAAAACATAAACCTTTAAGAGAAAGACAACACTCGCACTGGGTAGATAATAGCAAAGATGAATTGGAAAAAGTATAGCAGGCTGCATCAAAGCTGAGAGGAAAATAATGCTGGAGATCCATTTTATCCAGTCTTTGATGTGAAGATGGCATCTGATCAATCTGACCGCAGACATGACTAGAATTTTCTCAGCTAGACAAACTGTACCACTGTGTTGTGGTAACATGGCCCAATAACTAGATGTTAACACTTCTATAACATTTCGAAAAAAGAAAAAAGAAACTATTTCAAAGCATACTCAGAAACAAACACAATAATAGATTCTGAAAGCCTCAAGTACATTGTAATCTAATGAAATTATGCATACAAAACGAACGAGAGAGAGAAAAAGAAAGAGAGAGAGAGAGAGAGAGAGAGAGAGAGAGAGAGAGAGAGAGAGAGAGAGAGAGAGAGAGAGAGAGAGAGAGAGAGTGCACGTGTGCATGCGCACACACACACACTTTCTGTTGCCTTTGGCAGATGTCTAAGTGTAGGGCTTATGATTGTTCCTGTACAGCACAAATTATGAAAGAATGTCATTGCAGCCAACTGTGATATCTGCTACCACAACAAGTGATGTCAAAGGAAGCCAAACAATCTAGATCTTATTGCCAAAGCTAGAAATTACCGGACATTGGCAAGAGAAAACAGCTTGAGAAACCTAGCTAATAATGAACAAACAACAAAGTTCACAGATATATTATATCCATCCTGCATTTGTTTAATCTGTTCCAACTAATAAATTTCCTTCCTTTAATTTCAAATATGTAGTAGTTTTATATTTTTAGTTATTTCTTTGCACACTGTTCTGATGTTATCCCTGCTATTATTCTCAATATCACCAAATATCTCATTAAGTCATCTTTATTTTGCATAATTAAACATCACAACACATCCAGTAGTCAATAATACCCACCATTTTGCAGCTCCCAACAGCAGCAATAAAGTTACCATTTGGTGCGAAGCGACAGCCACAAAGTTTGGATTTTGGAGATCTAAAAGTGTTGTACATGTTTCCTTCATTGAGCAAGTCCCACAATTTGAGTGAGCCATCATGAGAAGCAGAAAGCAGCTGCAACGTGCCATCTCTAGTAAAATCTAGACATCTGACAGTATCTCGATGATCCAGAAGATCAATCATTAAAGCACCTGCAAATAAACAATACAAAACATCAATGGAAGCCACCTAAAACATAACACTACATAGCACTTTTAGTAGATCAACTGTAGAAGAACACACAAAGAAGATAGTTAAAGTTATTTATATATTATTATATTTATTTTGAATATTTCAAACATACACTTTGCCAGTTGGAACATGCCTAGATGAAACCCAGCAGAAGATATAAGGAAACAGTACATTTCCCTTCTAAAATGGAATGTTTTTGGAGCTAGCAATTACATAACATTTCTAGAGTTTCTCAAAATAGTACACTTAATAGATAACATTTGAAGAATAATATTATGACAAACGTAAACAAAGTAAATTATGACAAACTAAGTCTGCTGCGGCTGAAAACATAATATATGGCTCTTACTACCAAGAAAAACAAACAAAACCGCAAGTTCTCGCCACGTCGGTAACTTACGGGGTATATGAGCCGGTCGCTCAAAAAGTAATGGCAAACTACTGAGTGTAATTTTGTCTAGTACATCAACAGCAACTGAAAAATGCTGGTGTTGACTGCAACGTCTTATAAGGGATATACAACATTTTTTTTTTAACAGAAAGAAAAAACACAAATAAAGATAGAAAAACCGCTCCTTAAACTGATCTATCATTTTTACATTAAATTAGATGCAAGAATATAAGTTGTACAGAAAAACACAGGAGCAGCACTGATTAGAAAAGGAATGCATTAGGAATGTCTGCAAACTCCAGGACTTTTTAATACTTCTTAAGGTAATCAAATCAAAAAGTGAATGGGCTCATAATTTAATTACATTTCACAGCATGAAAAAAACATCAATGAGAGTACTGGATGGTGAAATGCAGAAAGTGTAAACCTTTAAAAAAAAATCATTTATAAAACAGGCATGCACAGATCTATCAATGCACAGATCTATCAATCAATCAGGGGCCGTCTCCGCAATGAAGGTTGGCTGCAACGGATCTCTAACACCGCCTGTCTCTTGCCTAGACTGTACATTCTGTCAGGCTGATGTTCATCCATCTCTTGATGTTATCCTCCCACTTGTATCGTTGTCTACCTCTTGCTCGCTTGCCCTCAACCTTGTCTTCCAATATGGTTTTTAATAAGAGTATCATGTCATTTAACGTGGCCAAAATATTTCACTTGTCTCCTCTTTATTTCTTTCATCAACTCTCTTCATACCCAGTTTTTCTAGGACCTCTGCATTTGATTGTTTTTGTTTCCATGAAATGCAACATATTCGTCTGTATATCCACATCGCCAGGGCCTCTATGCGACTTTCTAGTTGCTTGTTCAATGTCCAGGCTTCCACGCCATACAGTAGCGTTGAATATACGTAGCATTTGACAATTCTCATTTTTAATGCGTTATTAATCTCTCTAGATGTTAATACTGATTTCATGCCGTTGAAAGCATTTTTGGCCATTCCTATTCTCTTTTTGATTTCCATTTCACTTCTGCCATCATCTGTTATTATATGTCCAAGATAAGAGAAACTTGTTACTTGTTCTAGTATCTGCCCGTTTACTGTGATGTTCATTGATGACCTTTCCTTTTCACTGCTAATTATCATAGTTTTTGTTTTTTGGATGTTAATATCTAAGCCACATTCTGCACTGTGCCTGTTTACTTCTTCCACTAGGTCTTGCAACTCTTGCTCACTTTCTGCTAGTAACACGGTATCGTCAGCATATCTAAGATTGTTTATGATTCTTCCATTGATGTTGAGTCCAGGCATTTCAACTTGTTTAAAAATTCTTTCTGTGTATAAGTTGAAGAGGCTTGTGGACAGTACATATCCCTGCCGTACTCCTCTTTTTATCTCTATAGGCGACGAATAGTTATTACCGCATCTAATAGACGCCACTTGTTCCCAGTACAAGTTACTAATAAGTCTGATGTCCTTTCCGTCTACTCCTATATCTTGAAGGCACGTAATTAGTCGTTCATGTTGTACTCTATCAAAAGCTTTCTTGTAGTCTATAAAACAAACATATATACTTTTTTGAACTTCTATATATTTTTCAATTAACATCCTCAAACAGATAATTGCTTCTCTGGTGCCGCTGTTTTTGCGGAACCCAAATTGTTCTTCAGCTACTTCCTCATCTATTTTATGTTGAATTCTTTCTTGTATGACCTTGAGTAGTATCTTAGTTATGTGGCTCATTAAGCTAATAGTTCTGTAATCCTCACACTCAACAGTTCTTGGCTTCTTCGGTAGTGTGATGAAAATGGATGTTTTCAAATCCTTGGGGATGTACCCAGTATTATATATATCATTACATAATTCTGTGATAGTTTCAATGCCAAAGCTGGATTTTATCATCTCTGTTGTTATCTTGTCAGGACCTGCAGCCTTTCCTTCTTTCATCTTTTTAATAGCCTTTTCTACTTCAGCCATTAGTATTTTTGGTCCATCTTGAGTATTATACAATCTTGGTCTATTGACCCTGTTGTCCCAGAATAAATCTTCTGTGTACTCTGTCCATCTTTTTATCATGTCAGTGTTATTAATTATAATTTCTCAATTTTTTCCTCTGATACAACCGTTTCCTGTTATATTATTTTTCTTCTTTGTAAATCTTTTTATATGTTCATGTAATTCTTTCGAGTTGTGTTTTATTTCCAGATCCTCTATTTCTTTGCAATGTTTCTGCAGCCACTCTTCTTTGGCAACTCTGCACATGTGACGTATTTCTCTATCTATTACTATATACTCTGGAGTGTTCTTTGCTTTCTTTCTTTGAGACATTTTACTCAAGATTTCATCGGTTATCCATAATTGTTTTTTTCTTATTAATCTTCACTGGCAAGGTGGTATTTGCAATCTGAATACTGGTTTTTACACTTTCCCATTTTGTATTAATTTTATCCTCGGGATTTTCACGTCGATATTGTTCCATACTTTCAATGATTAGCCCATCATATCTATTTTTGACTTCAACTAGGTATAGTTGACTTATTTCTGGTTGTTTCAATGCCGATATATCTACTTGAGGTGTCTTTGATTTCCTTATTCTTGGGTTTTTAAGTTTTATTTGTAATGTTAAAACTACAGGATTATGGTCAGAGTTTATATCAGCACCAAGGTATGTTTTGACATTTTTAACATTGTTTTAAAATCTATTTCTAATCATAATGTAGTCAATTTGGTTTCTTTTTCTATCTCCAGGGCTTTTCCATATGTAAGTTTCCTAGGGTTATGTTGGGAAAATGTGTTGCAAACAATAAGATTGTTTTCTTCACAGAACTGTATCAGCTGGTCTCCTCTGTCGTTTCTGTTTCCCATACCATATTGCCCTACTATCTGCTTATTTTTTCCAACTTTTGCGTTCATGTCTCCCATGACAATTAGGACCTCTGATGATTTTACAACTTTCAGTGTTTGTTGTAGGTCTTCAATGCAGACATACAAGGAATTAAATAGAACCGCACAAGACAGACAGCTGTGGGATGGAATGATCAGGAAGCTTTACAACCAACCCTAGGGCTGACATATTCAATGATGAGTTTAAAGCAGACCAACAAGCACTGAAATTGAATAGTTGAGTTGGCAGAGAAGTATGGGCTGGAGGACTCAGAATGATCAGTCACTGTTTTTTTTTATGTCACAACTATCATAATGAATATGTTCCCTGAGTTTAAAAAGATGTAAATAGTAATGTAATGATGATGTTTGTCCATAATTTCTGTCAAAGAGGACTACATTGTCATCTTTCGGCCTTAGAATGGGTCGGAGGTGGCTCATTAGACCAATCTGAGCTGCTACAATGAGGGCATTGAGGTACAGACTGTCAATTTGAAAGATTTGATTTCCATCAGAATGCCTCCACAAAGCTTCCCAATTCTCAAGTGCTCCAAAGTCACCACGCCAGCAGAGATGTGACCATATTAGGCAGACAGATCAGAAGCAATGTTTTCCCAGTTTTCAAAGGCACAGTGCCACAGTTCTTCACTGTTGGTTTCTGGATGTCTTTCTATCGCTTTCTTGGGTCACCACAAGCTCGCTCACCTGAGTTGAACTTGCAGATCAATGCCGAAAACTAAACAAAAAGAAAAAGGAGGAAGAGGAAAAAGAAAAAAAATGAAGAAGAAGAGCAGAGTAGGAGGAGAAAGAAGAAGGTGACACATGTGATACAAAGATTACAAAAAGAGTCAAATGACCAAGTATATGTTCCATAACATGTACCATGCACTTCTCAAAATTGAGCTCTTAAATACAGCAACAGTAGGCCAGCATGGCCGAATGGATAAGAACGAGTGTTCTTGAACATCCGGTATGGTGATGCCAAGGTAAGGGGATCAACCCCTACACCAGACAGTTGGACTAAAATGTTGATCTGTCGTCCTTGACTCCTGAAGTCGGAGTGGGTTTGCCTGATGGCGAGGGACACTATTAACCCTTTACAAGGCGTAGCGTCCTTTACTGGCCGGTCTCTAAATACGAGCGTAACGGCCGATTCCGGCCGATACTATTATGCATTGTAATAACGCGATCTCTCGGCTTTCCGACACTTCCGTCGGCTACTTTCACTTTCGCCCATAGCTTGACAACGTGGCCGCCATTTGTAAACGCGCTACAATGACTTTGAACGGACTTTTACGGACTTGTTTTGATAGTTTTCGGGAGTTTTACGCTGTTTTTCAAAATGGATTTCGGCGATTCTTCAAGTGATAGCCGAGATTTCGCTCTGTTCAATTTAAATGACATTAAAGGGCACGAAGTTGATTATTAATCGGAGCTAGATATCAGTGCAAAGCGTTACTTTGCATTAGCAGTCGTGAGTCGGACTTTAAAGTAAGTGATTATGATTCTGAAAATGTGTTTGTAAATTGCCGTATAGATGACGGAAAATCACAAACAACATGTCGTATTTCGTAAATATTTGTGTTCATATATGGATTACCGGCAACAATCACGTGAGTAACATATTCTGCATGCTTTTCCCTTCATTGTGTTGTTTATTTAACTAAAATCGGTTGACTAACACCTTGTTTGTGATGTTTTTACTAACGCGACCCGAAATTTTTACAGAACCTGAAAAAATCTTGCCCGTTCAGGGCTACAAAACGGACAAGCGTCTGCCCTGTAAAGGGTTAATAGAGAAAGCTAATCCACACGCAAAATTCAGCCCAGCACTACTAGAAGTAGTGTGTATGGACTACGCTTGAGTTCAAAGCATGCCTTGACTTTTTTTTTAAAGACCTGAGAAAAACAGAGAATGAGAGAAGATACTGTTTTCTGAGCATTCTACCGTGATCTTACCTGTGAGACAATTCCACAAATTGATTCTTCCATTAGCCAAGCCAGTAGCAACAATCAGGTCTTCATCAAAGTGACAGTGCCTGTAAAAGCTGCAGCTGGTCTCTCTGTGAGAGAAGCCGGATCCAAATGCAACAGACCAGATATTCTCACCACAATCAATAACACGGAACTTTCTATTCTTTAATCCTTCATTGTCATTAGGGCTGTGTCTGTTAAATAGGCAATGTAAAAATATTAGATTTAAATATACATTGAGGATAGTTGATTTACAGTTAGTTTATTTTGTGCTGACATGTCTACAAGTAATTAGATGCGTGCCTTATCTCCCTGTTAGCTTTAACTTACCACCAGTTTCAGAGTTGACTAGGAAAGATGGTGAGTGCTGCAGGAAATGGCAACATAAAATATAACAAATAGGGTAGGATGAAATCCTACCGAGAAACAACAAATACATCATCATCATATGCCACTTTTGCTGTCAAGTATCATGGGGAAGAATAATTGGCACTCCAGCGTTCGATTGGTGGCACTGAATAGTTTCATTCTGTGTGATTGTACAATGTCTTTGATGTTGCCAATCCATTTTCTTCTTGGGCATCTTCTGGCTCTCGTAGCAGATCTTCTTTGATGTAGGGCCAGTGCTGGTAGTTGATGGTATTGCATTCTAACAAAATGGCCAAACCTGCCTTTCAATTTACATGACACAAGGTGTTGATCCCACTGACTGCCTGATAACATCATTTCTTATTCGGTCTTTGACTGTTAAGTTGGCAGTTATCCTCAAGCATCTCATCTCACAGGTGTTGATATTGCGTAAGTGTGATTTGGATAATGTCCAAGTTTGATACTGGTAGTATATGATTGGTGTGAATATACTATTTATTATAACAGATAATTGTCTGTCGTTTTGCAGAAATAGGTATATTTGGATGTTTCAGTATGGGTGACAATTGATATATAAGCCCACTTGCTTTCTGACACCTGATTTTGATTTCTCCATCTTTACTGCCATCTTCTGTAATCATACTTCCAATTTGAATTCTTTAACTTGTTTAAGAGATGTGCTATTTATCAGTACACTTAGTGGACCAGGAGATCTGCTAACTTGCATTACTTTAGTTGTGGCTGTATTTATAGTCATATTTATCTGCCGCATGTTGAACTCTGCTTATAAATATGATTTTGCAGTCTACCCTCGCCACTATAAAACAGGCACTAATAATCTGCATATAAAAGTTTAAATATTGAGCACAACCCACTACTGGCAACGCCGATCGCATTCTGGTATGAACCTAAGGCCTATCCACGTCAATATGGAAGCACTATACTCGAGTTTCGCCCTCATTTGAGCTCGTCAGTAGTGCATATCCCTGACCGGATCCGGAAACAGTCCCGGATCACGCGTGTGAAGCGGGTGTGTAACCACGCGGCACACACTGGACACACCAAATTATCACAACAGAACATCACAACGCTGCCCATCGTAGGCTATGCTCAAGATTGCCCAATCGCCGCGACCGACGTCCGTCAATCGATAGGACCCGAACGATCAGGACTTCTCACTGGCAAGGAACACCAGGCCTCCTAAATCCAGTGAGCAATAATCAATTGATTATGTGGTTGTTTCGGGATTTGAAATTTAAATATTGAGCACAACCCACTACTGGCAACGCCGATCGCATTCTGGTATGAACCTAAGGCCTATCCACGTCAATATGGAAGCACTATACTCGAGTTTCGCCCTCATTTGAGCTCGTCAGTAGTGCATATCCCTGACCGGACCCGGAAACAGTCCCGGATCACACGTGTGAAGCGGGTGTGTAACCACGCGGCACACACTGGACACACCAAATTATCACAACAGAACATCACAACGCTGCCCATCGTAGGCTATGCTCAAGTGTGTGCTGTGTGGTTACACACCCGCTTCACCCGGGACTGTTTCCGGATCCGGTCAGGGATATGCACTACTGACGAGCTCAAATGAGGGCGAAACTTGAGTATAGTGCTTCCATATTGACGTGGATAGGCCTTAGGTTCATAGCAGAATGCGATCGGCGTTGCCAGTAGTGGGTTGTGCTCAATATTTAAATTTCAAATCCCGAAACAACCACATAATCAATATAAAGTTTGCTTATTGTGTGTGGATCTGTTATTTCATCTGAAGTAAAGAGCCTAAGATTGTCTGGATGTGTTCTGTCATGGTTTGCTTCTTCGACAAAAACAAACTCTACATATCTTACACAGATGACCTGGCCCAGTGGTTATGAGTTCAAATCCACAAGGTGCTGGACTTTTAAAATCGATCTATAAAAATATGAGTCTAGCACCATATACCCTCATGGCATGAAACAAGTCCTTGACTTGACTTCTCTTACTGTTAACTGTGTCTACAATAGCTGAGCCTCTCACATGGCAAATAAGTATGATTCTTCACATCTGATAGTGATACTGCTGCCCCATTTTGTACAGTAAAAATATTTCGCCTCCTTTCCCTTTTGATACCTTGAGTGAATCATGTGTTATTCCCAGCCCTGGTACCTTTATTTTCTATCTTGTCTCACATAGTCTGTGGTTCGAATCGCATCGGTAACTTATGGGGTATGTGAGCCGGCAGCTCAGAAAGCAATGGCAAACTACTGAGCATAATCTTGCCAAGAAATCAACAATCAGCTGAGAGATGCTGATGTTGACAGTGATGTCCTGTAAAGGATATGCAAACATTTTTTTTTCTCACACAGTCTAATGATACTTTTCAGCACATTCTTATGAACTTTGATGTGACCAAAGTATCTTATTTTTATAATTTTCATTTCACAGCATTAGAAATACTTCTTCTTCTTCTTCAGCGTTCCGAGCCATTGATACACTAAATATTAATACTTAATGATCTAGAAATAAATCAGGATCAAGAGAATGTGTAAACAATTACATAGAAATCTTATGAGCCATATGCCAAAAACAGTATAAAATAGTTTTAGAAGAGCATAAAGCAAGATTAAATTAGAAGATGGTGGTGAACAGTGAATTATTTTAGGGCAAAGCTCAAACAATGCCATGTCTGAAAGCTATTTCATGTGATACAGCACACTCTGGCAACAGTCAGTAGTGTGTTATCTCACTGCATGCAGACCTAGAGTCTCAACGGCTCTGTTGTTGAGAAGCAAATGTCATCCCGTCATTCTCCAGCTGTGAGGTCAGTGGTGTGGTTTATTTTGTGCAAACAGAAGGTCACATGGTTACTGAGGTCCACTGTTGATTGTATACATTGGTGATTGCATCATATGTACAGTGGTGATTGCATCATCTGTACAGTGGTAACACTATCATGTGTACATTGGAAACATTACTAGCTGTCACTCCTGACAGCTGTGCGAGATATTTGATGAGGAAATTCAACGATGGGAGCCCATATATGCATGATGAAGAAGGACTAAACACTAAATATTGATGAACTATTTCAAAAAGGTGACCAAGTTATGGATGAAATGCATTGTATCTCAATTTCAGATGTTTCTTTTGAATGTCCTCAAATTTGGAGGACTAGTTTGTACCAAAACAACTGACTGATGTTCACAAAGTTCAAACAATGGGCTCAGCTCTGATGTTCCTTCTAAGATACCCAGCAGAGTTGATAGAACAGTGGACACACACTCATTCTTTACAATGCCGCAGCCATGATTTTTTCTTAATAATATTGGTATTTCATTACAGCAACATGCATAAAATGGAACTGTAAATCATGTGCAATGTACCGTTTTCCTTTCTCACAGTCCCAAGGTATTAAATGTAACATGTGGTGACCACTTGACCATGCAAAGTAAGAGTTATCTGGGGCCCAAGCACAAGTCCATGCCTCTCCACCAGCCTTTATCTCAGCACTCCTGGTTAAGGAAATGAGCTGCTCAACAACAGCAGCTTGCTCTGAAAAATGGAAGTAATGTTTGTTATTTCAGTGATTATAAACAAAATAAAAACCCAGAATATGGAATCACTTGGAAAGGCTACAACAGAACCAGGTACCAAATGTTTAACACAATGGTAATGAATCAGGGTACATGTAGAGATAGAGATACTGTGCTGTTTTTGATGTAAGCTTCTAGCACAGTGGGTCTCAACTGGTGGGGAATTTTAGGGTTTCTTGCGCTTTATAACGTAAGTAGACCCGCAAATCACGTTTTATGTAGATGTCTAGACTTGTTCTGGTATGTGTTATTAAATTTAGCTTCCATTTTTATGTATACTATGTAAGGGTGGGGTGGGGGGGGATTTTTAGGGAGGAAATTCGAAGGGGGGAGGGGAGAATGATGTTCTGAACATATGGTAAAGGGGGGCATGGGCCAAAAAAGGTAGAGAACCACTGTTCTAGCATATTGCTTCTCCAGTATTAATGTGTCTGTGTCTGAGGGAAAGTTAAGGTCTTTGTGGTGTGTATACAGGGATGACCTGTACCACACCTAGTGCTCCAGCTTTGTGCTGGTTTTACAGAACCCCAGCAAGACATCTGGCAGACTCCATGTTGTACACCACAGATAAATGGTCATCACTGACCTAAACTGAACTGACAGGGGGTGCTGGAAGTTGGTGGTTCCTAGAGATGTGGTGATTAGAAACTGAATAGGAACTCATCAGCACATCCCTAACCATGGGTAAATGAGGTCCACTGATGGTTCTTTGTAAGATCAAAACATACAGTGAGAAGGGAGGGGAAGGAGAGAGAGACCCTCGATGATCAGTAACCTCCTGGGTTCCAAAAGTTGCTGTATGTAGCCGGGGTTGGGGTGAGCGCCCAACCTTGCATAAATACCACAATGGCTCGAGTATTCATCACCTCTGCAGCAAAAGTCCAAGTCCTGGCCTTCTCGTGATGTGTTAGCTAACAGGAGAAGGGGCGGCAGCGAGTTACTGGCGCCGAGAAATAACCAGAAAGCTGTAGATGTGTATGCACATACATGCATGCGCAGACACGTGTGTGCGTGCCTACACACCTAAACTCAAGTAAGACCACAGTCTGCTCTAGAAAAGGAAAGATGCTGAAGACAGAGGCAACCAGTCAGTAGGCGCACCTCAGAAATCAGGATGCCACGCAATTACACCATGAAATATGTTGACTACATCTAAATGTTATGGTGCTCGCCCTGCTTTGGACCCCTAGGCAGGTGCAGTGCCGGGCCCTATGCCTCAAAAGGGTCCAACCACAACTACTGGAGGTCCTTCTCAGATGTCCTATGGAGCTAGGGGACCTGAGAATAGAGAGTCTGGCCATACCAAACAAAGACTAAAAATAATGCACTGGAATGCAGAGGGACTCTGCAACAAAAAAATAGAACTAGAAAACATCTTTGACCAAGAAAAAGTAAGCGTATGTTGCTTACAAGAAACTCACCTTAACGAAAATATAGCCTTCAAAATCAGAGGCTACCAGTGTTACCAATCTGACCGAAAGGACAGGCGAATGGGTGGGATACTGACCCTTGTAAAAAATATCACTGCTTCCCAAATTGAAGTTTACATGGAAGGGGCTGAGTATCAGACACTTAAACTTAAAACAGGCAGTACAGACCTTCATCTGATCAATTACTACTGTCCAATTGACTGCCCGCAGCACTGGACACACTACCATTAAAAGAAAAAAATGACTCTGTGTGGCGACTTCATCAGCCACTCGCAGAGCTGGGGCTATGATCACATGGACTAGAGAGGAGAAAGACTGGAAGACTGGCAGGATGAGAATAGGTTCATCTTGATTAACAAGCCATCCGACCCACATACTTTCTACTCGAGATCATGGCACACTACAACTTTTCATTCACCAGACCCGGAGTGGAGCAGTACATGAATTGGTAAACAACTTGGTGGCAGTGACCATCGACCAGTCTTTCTAACTGTAGAAAATGAGCTTGTAAGTGAAAGCAGCACCCTCTCGAGGTGGAACTACAAAAAAGCAGAATGGGCAATGTACATGCATCACACCAGCATACTGGTTAGAAACATAACACTGAGAAAGACATAAATAAAATAGTTGAAGAGTTTGGGAAATGCATACTACAGGCAGCACGAGAAACAGTACCAAGAGGAGCCCGTAAACAATATAAACCCTACTGGAGTAGTGAACTGGAACAGTTGCATAATGATGTGGAAGTGTGTAGAAAGCAAGCAGAGGTCAAACCCAGCCAAGAGGTAAAAGCTAATGCACATGCAAAATTCAGTCCAGCACTACTAGAAGTAGTGTGTATGGACTGCGCTTGCGTTCAAAGCAAGCGAGCACCTCAAAAAAAAAAAAAAAAGAATAAGGCTTTCTGTATCCTCTTGTTAGCTATATTCATATAGTCTTTTAGAAGTCCATATGACTAGGCAATTCTTCATAGGTAGAGATGTGTACTTTGGCTGGCAAATTTTCTTTGTTATTTATGTATACTAGAAATTATTTTCATGACAGAACATCCTGGAGGACACCTTGCTCCCCCTCTTCTTTTTGTCGTTCGCCTGATATTTTTGTTTTCAACATGATTTCATTGTGTCTGTTTACATCAGAACTGCAATATTTATGCCTTCTGGACAACTTCAGGTGTATTTTTAACCGGGTTAGCCTTCCCATGTGTTTCTGATGTCATCTTTGTCTTGCCATCTACTGGTAACATGCCAACTAACCTGTCAAGAAAAGTCACATGCATTTTGGTCAGCTTCAGGGAAAGACATGGGCATACCTTGGTCACTCCATGCCGTCCAAGGAAGCTTCCATAAATACAGAGCCAACATATGGCACTCAGATACTGGGCTCACCAAAGGAATCATGTACTGTAACCTTACTTCATTATATTGAGCCTCCCTACATCATGTGCTGTGAATTTCGGAGACCACATGGACACACTCTGCAGATTTTGGTCTTTGATGATGCTGACACACTGAGCAGTCAATTCAGACTTCCCACCAAAGTAATTTACTAGCCAAGCAATTTTCCATTTGGTAGCCACTAAGTCATTTTTGCTAACTGTGAGCCTAGCACACCAGAGACCAGTTAGACGCAGTCCACAGATTTTGGACATTGGTATTACCCATAGACTGAGTAGTCGAGTGAGACTTTTCACCAAATGAATTTACTAGCCAAGCAATTTTCCCTTCATTTAGTAGCCACTGAGATCCTTTTCCATCTACATGCTTTGGGCCTGTGGTGTTATAGATCACGGACATTCAGTAGTATCTTTCTTGGTTTTGAGAGACATGTATACCAGGCATGATATTTTGTCACAGCACTAGTATTTCTTTTGGCATGCAATGATTCAACTTTCAGTCCCCAACATGGAGGATAGGCATTTAAATGGTTAAGGCCTCTGGCATGTTTATGCTTGTGGCTACCGCTTGCATTCACATTTTCCTCGTGTTGGACTGGAAGTACATGGTTTTGTCGCCTTCCTACTGAGTTGAGTGCGTGGCACGACACTGTTGCTGTGAATTTTGTGTGAAATGCTTTTACATCTGTCCGCTGTAGTTTGTAGCATGAACTGCATGTTTGGAAAAATGGTAGCTGGCTTTGCCGCAGAACTGACTGGTTTCACTTTATGCAGAAATATGTGGCTGCTGGTTTTCTAGTGACTGCCACTTTCATTGACGATGAACTGCATTTTTCATGGAGGACTTTTGTGTTGACATTCTGCCGGCGGCATTATGCACAGTGCACCTGTGCGAGCTGTTGGTTTGTCGAGACTCCTGTTTGTTCCACTTTTCACATGGGGCAGTGAGGAGCATTTTGTGTGATATTCACTGGCACAGGAATGGTGCATAATGGGGATGAACCGTTGCCGTGAAGTTGGAATGGCAACTTATGACTAATGACTAATTGGCATACAACACTTAGCAAACATTTGAACCAAGTTGTCATTTAGTATGATTTTTGTTCATTGGACATCTAAACTTGTCGATGGACATTAGAAGCAGTTTTTCAGTTTAGTAGAGCGTACATTTGGTGGGCAGTAGTATGAACTCCACCACAGAGCTAGCGCAACAGGAGACTACTTCTTTGTCTTCTTTCATTCGCTTGAAATATGTCTATAACTGCAATGTTGTCTCTTTTATGAATTTAACTGTCTTGTTTAGTTCACTCAGCGGTCCATAGATTTTATCTTCCACTGTTGTCTCTCTAGGCCAGAAGGTTTGCCTAGATATGTTGTGTTTTGGAAAGTCTTGGAGTATGTGCTCTGCGGTCTGCGATGCCAATCCACATGTGCACATGGCTGATTCACCAATCTTGACTTTCCTATACATGTGGTTGCGTAATCTACTGCGTCCTGTTCTGAGACGCAGAATAATGACTTGTTCTGGTCTGTCCATAATGTGGTAGTCATCTTGAGCAGGTTTTGGTGGCTTTCTGACTGATTTGATCATTTTTTTCTTTTGGTGGCATGTAACAGGCACATCAGGCTGTTCTTCTTGTGCTTCTTCCTTAGCCAATCGATCATCTCTGTCGTTTCCAGGTATTCCACAGTGGGATGGTATCCACTGTATGGTGACCTTATGTTGACTGCTAAGTTCAGAAAGGAGATTCCTTAGTACTGGCAATTTCCCAGATATGAGCGCCTCAAGTACTGATTTTGCATCTGTCAATAGCACCACAGGGTGTGTACCATGGCTGGTATTTAGTACTTTCTCTGTTGCTTTCTTGATTGCCTCAATTTCAGCATCATATGAGGGTAAGGTAATAAGTAAGTCACAAATGGCTGTAGAAAAATAACTAAAGATGATAACAACTTGAAACCAGTTTGTTTCAGAAAGTACAGTTAGTTGGATGTCTTTTACAGGACATCAAAATCAACCACGGCATTTATTCCAGAAGTTGGTGTTGTTGTTGCCTTCCACTTATGCCATTAGGTGTCGTGGAGAAGATTAATTGAAGCTCCAGCGCCTGTGACTAACGCCTTTCGGAAAGGCTTTCCTCCAGTTTCCTACCGGTTTACCGGATAAATAATTACTATCTGTTAGCAGTAAGTTAGCTAATTTTGTCAAAATGCCGAATAACTGTCTTTGTACAGTTGTCTTGTCGCTTTCACTTAATTAATTTCTGAAAAATGAAAAAAAAAAATTTTGCCGGCGGGGAATCGAACCATGGTAACCATGGTTACAAGCGGAGATACTCACCACTAAGCTATTGGAGACATGATGAAAGCTTAACACAAATGTATAATTTAGTCAAACACATGTCCCGATGACATCAGGTATGTCACGTGACTAGCCTTTGGTTGCGAATAGACACTTCGATTTTTCTTTACATGTTCTTGGTGTCGGCCAAATACTTCAATGCTGGCCATGATGTATACATAGAAGTGTTGTTAGCATGCAGACACTAAACTATAGTACCAACTTGCAAAAGATGTGATACCTGAGTTTGCTGTAGCCTGTGTAAAGTCTGAACATGATTACTTGTTCATGTCTGTGAAGGTAATAGTGTGTGTTGTGGTATACAGGATGTGTACTTACGTTACTAAAATACTAGAGTTTGCTCATATTTTTTAAAATTTATATTATAACAAGGTTGAACCGATAACTACTTCATAAAAGCAAATAAAAATCTTTATATATATAAATAAGCATGTAATACAATTCAAATATTTGTAAACTATAAAGGAATGAACAAAAGGGTTACTCACCGATTTGATCTGGTTCATAAAACTCAAAGCTTGGTGACTTTAATTGTCTCATTTAAATATTGTCTCCTTATAAGTTCACACAAAATTGCCAATAAAATTACTGTGTATAAAAGTTTTAGTAAATAGAAAAGTGTCAGGGTAACAAGAATTTCATAGTATTTTGACTGTAAAAATGAATGAATATGCACATATATAGAATACAAAGTCAAGTGTACTGATTTGATATTAATAACTGATGTGATTGCCCAAATTACATAACTGGTATTTACTAAAATATTTGCTAATTTCTTATACTTCACTGTATAACATGTAAAATTATCAGTTAAAACTTAAATACACATTAGACTTAAGCACAACTTTGATTCTAATGAGCACTCAGAACTAGGTATATGGAAATCAATCCAAGACACAAAACGGAAACTAATCCAACTGAAATTAACATCATCCAATGAAACGGGCAGCATGCTACTCAGAAAAGATCTTACACCTGCTAGATGGAGGAGAGCCAGTCTCCCTGGTCTAGGGGTTACACGGCTTTCTCTGTAATCCCGCATACTCTCGTGAGTAACGCGATGTGCGCGAGAATCGGTAGTGGTTCTCTCCACGTCAGTAACTTAGGAGTTTGTGAGCCGGTAGCTCAGAAAGCAATGGCAAACTACTGAGCATAATCTTGCCAAGAAATCAACAATCAGCTGAAAGATGCTGATGTTGACAGCGATGTCCTGTAAAGGATCCATCCATCCATCATGTGCCATGCCGATAAGCGTGGGCGGTCATGTACTGCCATGTCACTCGATCACCAGAGTCGTGGATCAGCTCTGTGTTACTGTCTCGACCATGCCACGTGGCCAAGCCATCCAGGTATTTACTTCTCGGTCTTCCCCTTGGTCTCTTCCCTTCGATCTTGCCAGTCGTCACCAAGTTCTCCAATTCATTTCTTCTCATAACATGCCCAAACAATTTTCACTGTCTATGTCTAATGTCTCTAATCAGTTTACGATCTTCATTTGTTTCTTGAAGGACTTGTTCATTGGTTTTTCTGTCTGTCCATGGTATTCTTTGCATTTTCCTCAGAAACCACATTAATACAGCCATCAGCTGTTTTTTCAGCTTGACTGCTTATTGTCCACGCTTCACATCCATACAAAAGTATAGATTCTATGTAGCATTTCAACACTTTCTCGTTTCAATTGATATCTTGTTATTGGTCAGTATGTTTTTCATCTTGCAAAAGGCTACCTTCGCAATGGCAATGGTAAAGGGTATGCGAACAACAACAAAAAAGATGGAGGAGACAAAATCCCACATCGCTTAACTTAGAAAAAGACGATACAAAATTAAAGCATCATGGAAAACAGTTGAGTGAGGAAAACCAGGTATTACATGAATGCCAATCAGGATTAAGAAAACACAGAGGCATTGAGGATCAAATTAGATGTTTCAATCAAGACAATGAAGATGCTTTCCAGAAATAAATCAAAATTCATGGCTAACTTGTTTGACCCCATAAAGTTTTAAATAATGTATAGAAAGCAGGTCTGGTGCTTCAGACCAGTCCAGTATTAGCTGCACATCTGCTAGACCCTGGTTCTAGATCTAGAAGTTCGAGAAGACCTGATCATGCGGAGCCACATCGATTGACAGACATCAGTCGCGGCGATCGGGCAAACTTTGAGCTGTAGCTACAATGGGTGATAGTTAGTTAGTTAGTCGTGGTTCCAACTTCACGGCAACGGGTTTTCCCCATATTGCTTCGTTCCTGTGCCAGTGAATATGACACAAAATGCTCCTCACTGCCAAAAGTGAATAATGGAACAGACAGGAGTGTCAGCAAGCCAACAGCCCGCACAGATACACTGTGCATAATGCCTGTCGTCAGAATGCCAACACAAAAGTCCTCCACAAAAAATACAGTTCATCGTCGGGTGATGTGATGTTCTAGTATGATATTTTGTCACATCTTGCAACAGCTGCATGGTCAAGTGGTTACATACCCGCCAGTGATCCGGAGTTCAATTCCAGGTCCAGTCAGGGATATGCACTACTGACGAGCTCAAACAAGAGCAAAACTCAAGTCGAGTGCTTCCAACCTGACGTGGACATGGCCCAGGTTTCGTACTGGAATATGATCAGCTTGCTAGTAGTGGGATGTGCTCAATCTTCAAACCTCAGATCCCGAAACAACCAAATAAATCAATTTGATTATTGCTCGCTGGACTTTAGGCACCTGGTATGCCTTGCCAGATTGAGAAGACCTGATCATGTGGGGCCAGATCGATTGACAGATGTCAGTTAGGCAAAATTTGAACTATAGCCTACAATGGGGGCTTCGATTCTGGATCTAGTCAGGGATATGCACTACTGATGAGCTCAAACAAAAGCAAAACTCGAGTCTAGTGCTTCCAATCTGGCATGGACTAGGCCCTGGTTTCGTACTGGAATATTATCAGCATTGCCAGTAGTGAGTTGTGCTCAATCTTCAAATAATAAAAAGATATGCAGCTCTGAGAAAGATGACAAAACAACCATTTAAACCAGATTAAACCAGAAGATGCCAGCACTGGGACGAAGGGGCCACAGACCCAATTCCGCACTGAAAACATAGCTGTCAGCTGTCAGGGATTTGGAAGCAGACCGCTTTGTGCAAGTTTAATGTAGGTATGAATGCCAATCGTTCAAACAGCAATGGCAAACTACTGAATGTAAACTTGCCAAGAAAACGCAATCAAAGAACGCTGGGATTGACTGTGACGTCCTGTAAAGGATATGCCACTAAGTTACTAACCACTAACTGATACCAGAAGAACAAAAGCAAACAAAACGTGAAGAGAATACATATTTATAACTATACACTATACCAGCGGTTCTCAACCGGTGGGGATTTTCTCCACAGCCCCATGGGGGGGGGGGGGGGGGGGGGAGATTTTAGAGTTGGGGGGGGGGGGGGAGAATTAACATTATTTCAAGATCACCTTAATAACAATAACAGATTACTTGATATTGATTGTTTTCCCTTTCATTCTTTACGGTTCTGTACTTCTCACCCATGTGAAATTTGTTTTATAATGTAAGTAGACCCGCAAATCACATTTTATGTAGATGTCTAGACTTGTTCTAGCATGTGTTATTAAATTAGCTTCCATTTTTATGTATACTGTGATACCTAGGGGAAGGGAGAATTTATAGGGAGGAAATACGAAAGGGACGGGGGGGGGGGGGGGGGGGGGGGGGGGAGGACATTCGTCCATCATTCTGAACATATGGGAAGGGTTTCAAGAGCCAAAAAAGGAAAAAAGGTTGAGACCAACTGCACTACACTGTCCGAGAACACCCCCCCCCCCCCCCCCCCCCCCCCCCCCCCCCCCCCCCCCCCCCCCCCCCAGACAAGTTCATGTCAGGTAACAAATGAATTTAAAATTCCGTGTAATAACAAATTACTGAGGATGCAGCTGAAATCTAGAATTTGATGTCATTCAAATTCAGTTGCTACTATTATTAATTATTAGTATTATTAAATTACTAAACAATCATCATAGGTCATACGATTTTAGATAAACACGGGGCTAAAATAACACATTTTTTATAGGTAAATACTGTTACAATTAATACTACCCGTCGCTGAGCTGTTAAAATATTTTAAAAACTATTTTAAAAACACTACAGCCAAGATTCTGGAATGCGCAAAGACTGATTATTCGAACGAAACATGCATCGTCTCCGGAAATCATAGAGGAATGAGACCAGCTACATGTGTACGAAACTAAACAGAAGGTGACAAGTTAACAAGTGTGAACACCGTCCGACCGGATGTGGTTTCTCACGATCGTCTCACTCAGTGAACACACAAACAAGAGTTGCTACAGATGATATCACCTTCCTAACTTAAACTATCTCTCTAACCGTTAACTCCCGTGCCTAGCAAAGCGGTTACATTGCCGTGACTATCTATATTTTGCGTTCATCGAAATTTGAGATATCTTCAAAAATCAATGTGATGTTTGAATCCAGAAGTTGGTTGAACATTAAAATATATATTAATAATTATTATTAATATATATTAATAATAGTGAAACACATAAATACTTGTTAAAATAAATTGTGATTGATTATTTATCATTATCATTATCTGTTGCTGAACAAAACAACCTTCGCGGTTATCCGGTATATAGTGCTAGTGCTAGCTATAGCCTATACCTTACTACTAGTAGTAGTACCAGACAGTACAATTCAGTAGTATACTACTAAACAGTTCATGGAACTGTTCATTTCAGTGAAGTTGAGACAAAGGATTGCATTTGATTGACATTGATAACAACTGCATACCCATCTATAATCATCCTGCATCCACCCTTTGACATAGATGTGCAAAAATGACTCCAGATACAACAAAATCACAACCAGCATTATGTCTGAAGATGTATCAGTTGATTGATGTTATACAGATTTATTTTGTGGAAATAGCTTTGTTTTTCTTCTTTCTCTCACGGCATATGTCCTTGCCCCTGTTTCAAGAGTTTGTGGAATCACATATTTATGCTCAACATGGAGTTCCATTTCCAGGGTTTGGAATATTGAAGAAGAATACAAGTTTGTCGGATCCAGCTTGGGATAAAGCACACCATGAAAGTGTTCTGGTGGTGCTGGGGTTGCAGATAGCTGAAGGTTTGCCAGCTATAGTAACAGTGATCATTCTTGGTGCTGTCAGTGATAAAACTGGAAGACACAAAATTATGTTATGGCTTCCAGCATTGGGCGCCTGTTTACATTCCTTGATTTACATTCTGATCTTGTACACTCAGTGGAACATCGATGGACTGTTTTTAGCTGCAGCAATTCGTGGTTTGAGTGGAAGCATGACAGCTTTTCTGGCAGGAGCCTCATATTATGCTATCAATTATGTCAAACCTGAGCAGAGACTGAACCGTCTCGCAGTTCAAGAGTTTTTAAATGGAGGAGCATATGCGACAGGCAATATTATGGTTGGATTTTGGGTTAAAGATGGTGAATTTCTGAAACCCTTTTGGTTCACATTAATATGTGGACTTATTTCGCTTCTAATTTCCTTGTTTTTGGTGCAGGAGACCAAACCAGATAACAATCATCATAGAGTCAGCCCAAATGTTCGACGGCAAGGTGAAGGAAACTGTTGTGCCGACACATTTGGACCTCTAATGAAGTACCTAAAATGCTCTGCAAATTCTTCTCTAGCCAAGATCTGGTTGGCCATTATAGTATTTCAAGCCTACGCCTTCGTTCACATAGGACAAATCAATACACTTGTCCTATATTTAAGTCAACAGAAATTCCTGTTTGCATTCGATAACTCTGTTACAGGAGATGGACCATGGGCAAAGATTGGATTGTTTTTGGCTGTGATCATGGCAGTTGCTGCACTGGCAACTGGAGTGTGCATTCCAATCTTTCAGAAATTTATTTCTGACACAAATATTATCTTTCTTGGTTTTGCATCAAAGGCCTTGGGAACATTATGGATTGCAGTTATCAGGAATGAAACAGTGCTCTATTTTGGTAATTAATTAGTTTGTGTTCATAAGTTATGTTTTATTGATAAAAAGGTTATTCTGTTGTTGTTTTTTTATCAGGGGACGTAAGACTTGTAAACTTAATAACTTGTTTAGGTTGTAAAGGACCACGTCATTGCACAGAGATCTCTCCATAAGTGCTTCAGTCTGCTCCCACATATCACACAAGGAGCATTAGCACAGTACTTGAACTCCATAGCACCAACAAGAGTTGCACATGTTTTTACAGCAGAATCCCATACTATACATTCTTTGTGGGTAGCTTTTTTAATTTAGACATTGTGCCTGGGCAGTAGCCTATTGGCCTGCTTGCTTCGGTTTCCAACTATGTAATGTGCATACTAGTCCTCTGATTTGTTTCACCCTTGTCCAAGAATGCTAGATGTCTGATCCACTACCCCAGGGTCAGCGGGTGTATACCTTCCGTATTCTTGTTTGTTGTTTTTTTAAAAATCCCAGCAGTCAACACTGTGAGGTGAACCTGGTCTGCTTGAGCCAGAGACAGATGCCTTAACCTCTATTCTACTTTGTTTAATAACTGTTGTTTCAGAGCATGCTAATTAATGAAGTAAACATCTTGGCTTATACACTAGGTGGTGATTGCTCTAGGGCAGGTGATCTGTAACCCTTAGTCATTCTAAATCCTCCCAGCATCACCAACAGTGTTACAAATACTTTAATTGTAGGTAGCTCATTGCCTTCCTTTGAATCAAAGCTGTAGATGATTGTTTCTTACATATCAGAGTAACTCAATAGGTGCAGTGTAATTGATATTGTTCATTTATTTACAGGTTTATTATATAATTAGCTAGACTTTAATAATACTTAGAGTGCTGTGGATTATACTCATTATAACTGGCAGGGAAATAATAGTGTGCTATAATGTCAATTGAAATGAGAAAAAGAATGTTGAGGGGGTACATAGAGCCTGTTCTTTTGTATGGATGTGAAACTTGGACAATGTGCAGTCAAGCTGAAAAACATTTGATGGCTACAAAAATGTGGTTTCTGAGGAAAATGCAAAGAGTAACATGGACAGATAGAAAAACCAATGACCAAGTACTACAGGAGACAAATGAAAATCGTAGACTGATTAGAGAAATTAGGCGTAGACAGTCAACATTTTTTGGACATGTTATGAGAAGAAATGGATTGGAGAACTTATTGACAACTGGCAAGATCGAGGGGAACAGACCAAGAGGAAGACCGAGAGGAAAATACCTGGATGGCTTGGCCCACATGGCATGGACGAGACAGGAACACTGAGCTGATCAATGACTCTGGTGATCGAGTGAAATGGCGAGTCATAACCGCCCACGCTTTCCGGCATAGCACATGATTGATTGATTGATAATATTATTCATATCAACTAATATTCTAATACATTGATAAAGATTTTCACTTAAACCTAACAGAATGTAGTCAGATGATATGTTTATTACAGTTGTCATCAAAAGTCCCTGAATTCATTATCATCATGTATTCTGCCAAGTGGCTTAGTCGTCATGTCTCTCCACAGATCTCAGCCCTTGATGTTCTGGATCAACTCAATTCATGATATTCCTCTATGCCAACTTCTAAGTCATTCAGCAGCATTTCTTTTGATCTGCCTGTGCCTGTTCTGCAACTGATCTTTCCAGTCATGGTATTTTCCAATGTATCTCTTCTCATTATATGACCAAAGAGCGTCTTTGTCGCCTTCTTTAGCTGTATATATTATATTTTCATTAGCCTCTTTCAGACAGTCATTAGTTACTCTGGCCATCTAAGGTATCCTCATCATTCATCTCAAGAACCACATCTCCATTGCTTCCAAGCTTTTCTAATTTTTTCATTCATGTAAAAATATGTTCTATATAACATTTGAGTTCTCTCTTTCTTAAATTTTTTCTGTTTTCATTTTTCTCAGCTTTAGTTTGACAGATTCTGGTCTTTATCTGTGCCACACATCTTCCATCTTTTGTTTTGATTACCCCATGGTATTTAAATTCATCGATTTGGTTAAGCATTTTCAATTTTGTTTTTTTTTTAAATCACATTTTGGTGGTCTTTTTCGTTGATATAACCCTTGTTTCTATTTTCTTGATATTTAAGGAAAGTCCTTTTTCCTATCACTCTGTTACCATAGTGTCCAACAGTTTTTATAGATCTATTGCATTTTCAGCTATCAGTACTGGGTCATCTGCACATCATATATTGTTTATATTATAACCTCCAGCTCATATTCCTGCACTCTCTTTGATCTTTCACACTATTTTTTTTGCTACAGAGAGATAAGAGATCCAATGACAAAACATATCCATGTCTTATTCCTTGCTTTTTCAGTTCATAATTGCCCTCTTTATTTCCATCTTTTATTGCTGCTACTTGCTTCCAGTAAATATTCTTTATTATGCTGAGATCTTTCCCATAAATTTTAATATTTTTCAACACTTTGATCATTTCATTGTGTTTCACTTTATCAAAGTATAATCTATAAAGCATATAACTTCCTGTGTCTCTGTCTCTAATTTAGTGTTCATACTGTGTGTCGTGTCTTCCTTTAAAGTGTCGTCCCTGGAGTGAGGGGAGTCAACACCCACATTATAATTTTTCTTCCCTATCAATATCCTGGAGAATCCACCAGCTTCCGTCCAACACACTTCATCAGCCCGTGGACACCCTTTCCTCTCTCTCTCTCTCTCTTTCTCACTGTCGCACTATGCCCCTCTCATACTTCCCCAACGCAACATATTCAACAAACTCTTGCTTCTAAAAATTAATAAAGATTGATTTATTAAAAGAAAGTGTAACGTATATGAGACGTGTATGCGAAGAAAATGTGTGTCGTGTATTCTAATGAAAATGTATAGGTCAGACCACAGAGGTCATGTTCAGAGTCCACTCATCATGGCAAGGATTACACGACATCACAATAATCAGCACAATTGACCTCACCGAAGTCGTGTCCCTTCTCTACAGACATGTCCTCCTCCAGGAGCTCTGATGACCATGAGATCTGAATCCCATTCAAATATATAATCCGTGAAAGATACTATTATTGTTCCTAACACAACTGTTCCTAATAGTTTATGGAAACTCAGACTTCATAATTCCTGCGCAGTGAACAAAAAACATGGAACACTGTCCTATGGAACATACCGTTTTTCCTTCTTGCGAAATGTTCTATAGTTGCTTTATTTACTAGATATTGTCTGACAGTTCTGATTTCCTTGATACGTGGAACAACTACACTTAAATGTTATCTTTCCTCCAATGTGAACATCAGTCGCTACTGTTCTCGTCATACGTGGATGGACTGAACATCCATCACTACTGGTGTGTTAAAGACTGGTATGACCTACAACTCATTCGGTACTTATCCTGTTGGATACTTCTACCATTCAGCTCCACTGAGCAATGTTTATCAGCTTCTTCTAGCATAGACCCATTTAGAAGGTTGCTGGCCAATCTTTCTGCATCATAATTTATCCGGGATCGGATTTTTCAATGATTCTGTGTGCTTCATCCCGACCAGAGGGAACCTTAGGCAAACCCGCCTCATTCCTGGATGGCTGCTACACTTTGCCATAACGACACATGCTAGTTAATTTTAAATTAATCTAACACTGTAGAGCTCTCCAACAAACACGTCCATCCTAATCCATATTTTGGTCTCCACTAATTGTCCCCAAATCGGGTTTTTGGCAAATGCCTAAAATTGGTCACGTGACGTTATTCTATATGTCCACACAGGTGTTATTTTGGGCAGATCATCCCTTGTCAGGAATCTATCTCCCCTGGCTCAATCAATGTCAGAGTTGTCATCACTTGTTTTGACTCCCACAACAAGCTAACGAGTTCCTGTATGCTCCCAACAACGGGTTTCCACAACAAGCCGCCATTTCGCTTGATGTCCGGAAACTCTAAATGACAGACGGGACTGTTTTCTCCCGAGCTGGGCACTTCCGCTTGTCTCTGACTGTTTATGAACTGTCAAAGTGGTGTATAGATTCATCTCACTCACTTCCCCTACACATCTGCAGCTGTTATTTTTGCCCGACCTGGGATTGTCTGATATCTGATTGTAACTAGGATCTGACGGGTTCTATCTGTATTTTGTACAACTGTTGTGGCCTACAAAATATGCGCTAAGCAAACTTTCTGTATTATCATTATCTGGTTAACTCATGGCGATCTCGTGACACTGTGTGTATTGCAGTATGTGTATCTTGCTGATGTGTATAGTATATTGTATGATGTAACAGAAGAAATATATTAATTATGAAACTAAGTTCAGTAAAGTCAGGTCTTAGTCAGTTATGACTGAGCTCCTGTATGACAGTAGACTGTACTGTTATTTGTCCATCAAGAATGATGATGACCATTCATTTCATCCAGTGGGGTTGAAAGTATGGAGCCGTGAGTTCTAAGATGGCTGGTAAGGCCTGTTTTGGCTCGAAATGTTCTGTGGGCAAACAATGGTTGACGTTCCAAGAGGAGGATCTCCTGCATTGGTTTTTCTGTCCAACCTTTTTGTCACAGCTCTTGCAGTCCTGTTTGCTTCAAAAGTGACTGCACCCTTGCGTAATGATGTACGCCACAAATTTTGGTCTTTGGCAGCAGTCTCCCAAGTGTCATGATGAATTCCAAAAGCTTTTAGTGAGTTCTTCAGTGTCTTTAAAGTGTTTCCTAATGCCTTGGGAGCATTTACCACAACGCAACTCGCCGTAAAAAAATGTGTTTGGGGAGCCTGTGATCTGGAATGCGAGTCAAGTGACCAGCCCAGCGAATCTGATTCTTCATTAGTAGAGTGTGGATACTGGGCATGGACGCTCTTTCTAGGACTTCATTGTCTGGGATTTTGTCTTGCTATTTAATCTTCAATAGCTTCCTAAGGCAGACTGTGTGGAAATGGTTTAATTTCCTAGCATGTCACTAGTAAACAGTCCAGGTTTTACAAGCATATAGCAGTGTGGATAATACAACTGCTTTGTGGACTTTCAGCTTTGTTTGCAGGCTTATTCCATTTCTGTACCATGCAAGGAGGCAGTCACTGCAGCATTCCGCTGGCTGGATGACAAACATTACACATGTTGTGATTGTAAGGGCTCTTGTAGCATGCTAAGAAGGGTGAAGACAGGCATGCTTCACACGGTTAAGACATGTTTCAGTTAAGAAATCAAAAATAGGGGGTATCTGTTGGATCTTTTTCCTAGGACAAACTGATGTGTTGGAAAACAAGCAGGTGGACAGATTGGCTGGGTCTACACCAATGGCATTTCTTATAGCCAGTCAGTTGCACTGAAGGTCACTGAACACTTAGTTGAAACTCTGTGTGGCATATCTGCATTAAAACCCTCTGTTGATGAAACAAGTTATGATCCTGTATGGAAGTCCTCAAACAATGCTACAAGTACCCCATGCCAGATTGCTTACACACCCAGGCAGTCTAGACACTTGCTGTTATCAGCCTGAAAGGCAAGGAAGCACAGCTAGATGAGCATACAGGAAGTATAACCAACGCAAAATGTAAATTTTACAAATGGCACTTCAATCATAGTCACATAAAATTCACAACAGTTTTACAAAGTGTTGCTTATTTTTTTTATTCACTTTGATGTTTTATTGTTTTCTTGATTCATCTATTACATTTGTTTAAATATGCCTATTTATTTTTCTTCCTCAGCTATCCTGCTTCTTGCATTTGAGCTATTTCCTTTTCCAATATTGCGTGCTAAAGTAGCCAGAAATGTAAATTCTTCAGAACAGGGTAACACATGCTTTCTTTTATGTTCTCACTGCGCATGCAATTAATGTTTTATCTGATCCATATTTTAATAGCAGATCTTTGGTTAACTTATGTATGATCACTGGTAAACCAGAAAAGATGCAGAGATAGCCTTTATGAACCCTTCAAGTTTCCAAAGTGCTCCCATACTCCCTATTTAAATTTCTATGCCTCTGAAACAACAGACCTTATATGTGGGCTTGGGTGCCACTTTGGTTACCATAATGGAAAAATAAGTAGTAGTCACACTACATACTCCATCTCAACATTTCAGGAATTTTAAATAAAAAGTTATAACTGTCCAACTGTTATAACTGTAGCTTAAACAACAACAGAGAATGCATAGTGAGAACAAATGGAGGACACTCAGAACCCTTCACCATAAGATCCGGAGTACGAAAAGATTGTGTCCTGACCCCCTGTTGTTCATAACCTATATAGACAGCATATGTAAAGAAACCAGCCAAACAGAGACCACAAGAACACTGCACGACGAATAGAACACAGAAGAAGAACCAACAGCAGATTACACCAATAAAGAACTCCTATTTGCGGACGATCCAGCACTAATAGCAAAATCAGAAGCAGAATTACAAGACCACATGAATGGTCTAAACAAAATGTGTAAGGAACATAATATGAAAATTAGCACCAGTAAAACAGAGGTAATGACCTTAATCTAAGATGAAAAAAAAAAACAAAGATTCATCTAAATGAACGTCCTGAAACAAGTAAAGAGCTTCAAGTACTTAGAAAGTATAATGTCATCAAATGGCAAATTAGAAGACGAGATTGAAAATAGATACAATAAGGCAAACCAACTTGTTAGACAAATGGCACCAATACTAAAGAACAAACACATATTAATAGTTACTAAGAAAGCACTCTACAACACAATCTTCCTACAAACTCTATGCTACCAAAGCCAAACCTGGATAATGACAGAAAAAGGAAAAATCACAACAGAAATGAGATTACTGATAAGAATGCTCAGTGTATCAAGAAGAGAGAAATGAAGAAATCTGAACTAAAGTGGGGGTAATAGCAGCGCTAGATTATATTAGAAGGCAGCATGTCAAATGGCAAATGGTTTGGCTATGTAAGTTAGTTAGTTAGTCGAGGTTCCAACTTCACGGCAACGGGTCGTCCCCATTATGCTCCGTTCCTGTGCCAGTGAATATCATACAAAATGCTCCCCACTGTCCAATGTGAAAAGTGGAATAGGCAGGAGTCTCGGCAATCCAACAGCCCGCACAGGTACACTGTGCATAATGCCGCTGCCAGAATACCAACACAAAATTAATCCACGAAAACCACAGTTCATCGTCAATGGACTCAGCAGTCACCAGAAAGACCTCACTGACCCGGCTTTTCTCACATGGCTCGGTCTTTTACCACAGGGTGACCCACCGAAAGTGTCGCATAATGTACAAACTCTGCAGCTTCAGCGCCGATTCCCGGGAGTCTCCTGAAAAATGCACTCGTGAACCGAAAAGGCAAATCAGTCTATTCAGCAACAACCAGTAGCCATTGTTCCGAACATGCAGGTAATTGTACAGGACAGATGTAAAAGCATTCACCACGAATTTCACAGCTCACAGTGTCGCCCACGCACTCACTCAGTAGCAGG